>VXAB01007887.1:236830-426895 GCA_013399175.1 Odontophorus gujanensis
CCCCCATCTCTCCAGGGAAGTTGATTCGTGGCCTGACTCCTCTCGTGCCCCACCAGCTCTTTTTCTCTGGAGATATAAACAGTTCTGAAGCCCGGTTTGGGAAACGTATTGCTCAAAGCTTCCTTCGTACGAGGGTTTGTCTTCAAGATATTTGAGGATGCGCTTGCTTTTCATCCTAGCATCCCTGAATGCCACCATCAAATAGCAGTTCTAAGCCAATGAAATTTTGCCTGCTTCTTTCTACCCTACTCTCATTGAGCTGTTTGAGGTCTTATTTGTATATTTCTCCTGAGACGGCAGCATTGGCTGATCTGGGGCTGCCTAGGCTGAACAGGTTTGCTCTCTTGGCACTGCTGTTAGCAGCATGAGCTTGTTTCACATCCCCACTCTCGTGATGCCATGTAGGTACACCCATTTCTCTGGCTGTCCTAGCCTTTCTTTGGTGGTGTCCTGCTCTGCTCAGGGCCATCATGGTTGCAATTTTCTGGCATTCTGTGTAGGATGGATGTTGGTTTTCTGCTCTGTTTTCAGTGCCATAATGTCCTGTTGGCTTACAGAAGAAAAGCCTCTGTTCTCCAGCATCCTAATGAAATTCAAATCTTGTAATAAAGCCCAAGGCAGCAGCATCACCAAATTCTTCATGGTCTACACAGATGATAGCGATAGGGGCACCACGGACAAGCTGAGCAGCCTAAGTGCTGAGCGCTGACTGCAATCTCTCCAGCTATTTTCAGGAAGCTCAGAGGAACTTGTCTTTCTCTGTTATCTCTATCCGTCTGGCAAATTTAGATGAAATTGGGTGGGGGGGATGGATGGACAGACATGGAAAGTGTGATTTCATAGGCCTGGCTTCCTAATGAGATTTGTTGCTACGAAGAGCTGCTGGGGAGATGCTGAAAGTGGGGTGGAGGGGTGGCTAACCCTGCCTCAAGGCAAGCCTGGCAGCACTGGGGCATGACCTGGTGGCACTGGGGCTCGACTGCCTTTCCTGGGATCTGGAGTTCTAAAATCCAGGTGGAGCTGGGGACAGGAGAGGTTTCCCCCACTCCCTTCTGCTCCTTCCTGCCGTGGAGCCCAGGAGAGCATCCCACACACAGCTGCCAACTCGAGGGACGAGTGGGCACAGGCAGGCACGAGGAGAGCAACAGGCCTGCTAATTCCTCCTGTCCTATGGTAGCCCTCATGTCCGGGTAGATGATTCCTCCTCCGAGCTACCCAGGAGCTCCAGGCTTGTTCACAACATTTTATCCTCTGAACAGTCATTTTACAGTGGGAAAGGATGCCACACAATAAAGAAAAGACAAAAAGGCGTTGTGAGCATAGAGAAATGGTTTGAAGATAGCAGCAATGAGGGGGGGGGGGGGAAGGTTAAAAAAAAAAGAAAAAACGCAGCACAAACAGAAATTGAAGACTTCTCCCTTGCTTCTCATTTCCTGGCATTTTCCTTGCTGAGCTTTTGTATCACAGGGAAAAGGGACAGCTCACCGCTCGGTCTCTACACATTAAAAAGCAAAGCTGGAGTTTCCCTCACAAACACTCTTAATCTCATTCTCTACAGGCTGCCCCCAAATTCAACCAATCTGGCTGAAATTTTGTATCGGGGCCACTTCAGTTTTTCTATTTATCTGTTTATTTTGGAAAGTTGCTGGGGAGATTGTAGGAGGAGATTGGATGCCGTATTCAAGAGACAGATAGGATACTTGGAAAAATCAGTCACAGACTGATAATTATTCTAACTTCTTAATGTCTTCTACTGAAAACAGGGTGGTCTGATGTGTATTTTACTCAACTGGCTTCGTAAAGGGCTTGTGCCTTTGACTATATTTGGAAAGGTTTTGATGGTTTTTGTACTGATGCAATCAGGATGCTGACGGCCTGGAAATCATTTTCCTGATGTGGAGATCCGGAGGGTCATGGGCAGGGAATGCCAACAGCTTCAGCATGGCAGAGCTGGGAGAAAGAAGAAGGAGCAGGGCTGCGAGCCAAGGGCTTTCCAAGCTGCGTTTAAAGTGACATCGCACTCTGCAGCACATTTGGACACAACAGCTTTCCTCCATGGGGTTCACATGTGTGGCCAGCATGGTATCCAGTTCCTTTTCCTGCTTGGATGGGTAAAAATCACAGCTGGCAGAAGCTATGCCACAGGGAAGTGTCCAGATCCAGGCTGTTAGCATCCCTTTTGTGTCCCTCGGCTTCAGGAAGCTGGACATAGGCTTCTTGCTGATTTCCTGATTGATTCTCAGAGCTCAGACAATTTGTTGGTGCTTTCTCCTACAGTCATTACATCTTTTCCCAGTGCAGGGTCTGCTCAAGCAGCCCTGCTGTAAATCACACTGCTGCTTTCAACAAGGTGCAGGTGTGCAGGATGCAGCATGGCTGGGAAGGGTCGGAAGGAGGTGGAGGAGGGTGTTAGTCCTTCAGAGATGGGGAAACAAGACAGATGCAAGTCCTAGGCATGGAGATGAGGTGTACAGAGCTTTCCCAAAGGGAAATGGCTTGCATTTGGCTATTAGGTGCTGCTTGCTTGCAAGAGAGCATGGGAGAACGGTGCAAAGATCTGAAGAATTCAGGTTCCAAACAGCACTGCTCCCATCTGTGGTGACACAGCCATGGGGAGGCTGTACAAGCCAACAGCAAATTCACCATCGTGCTGATGGTACAGTGGGGCAGGCACAGCTGGGCATCTGTCTGTGGTGCTGGCTGTAATGGTGTGAATGCCACTGGGTTACAGTTGCTATGTGTTGCAGAATGTTTGCTGTCGCACGCTCAAAAAATATTCCCCATGGAAAGTCTTTTTGTGCAGCCACTCTTTCCTCATGAACCCAACCTTTCTTGCCCAATCCCTATACCAAAGCTAGCAGTATTATCCCAGTGCTCTGAATGCTGTCTGTTGCAGTTGGTCTCAAACCAAAACACGCAAGGGTGCAGGGTCTAAAAGTAGACATGGTAAGGGCGAAGTGTCCAGATGGGGAGGGGAATTTGGAGAGGCTGCTGCAAAGGAAAAGCTGTGCGTAGCTGAAGCTCAGAGCAGCTTTCAGACTGGCTTTGCATGCAGCAAGCAGCCAACCTGAAGGAGTATTCCTGCCAGGGAACGATCAAAGAGGGGTCCCAAAGGCTGGTTTCTTCTGAGCTGCAGGCTGGAGCACGAGCTAGGAGCACGAGTTCTTTCCTACCAATCTGTAGAGCCCAGGTCTGGGAAAAAAAAACTCAAGATCCTTTTTTCATCTGAAAGGCGAATATCTCTGCAACCCTCTTAGGCTCACTCTGTGCAAAAGCTGCTCTCCTGGGGTTTTACAACCCTGAAGGCTGGAATAAAAGCTGGACAAATGTCCCTTTGCTGGAGTTTGGATGGAAGCTGAGCTTACCATGAAGGGATAACACACTCCTGCTGGCTTTTCCCACTGACAGTGCAAAAGCAACTGCTAGTGCTTTGGGAGCTTTTGGGGGTCTGAGGTGGGGGCTGCCTCTCCTATTTAGCTCCAGCTCTAATTGAAAGACCTCAGGCACCAAATGCAAGGGGAAAATGAGCTCTGGGTCTGCTCTGTGGTGTACGGGCAATGCTTATTGGCAGGGCTGTGCCGACCCAGGGTGGTGGCTTGCGGCTCATCACCACATGCGTACAGCCAGCTCATGCGTTTGCTTTTCTTGTTGATGGCCTGGCTGGGAAATGCAATTGAGGCACCTTAATGAAAAGCTAGTAAAGTTGGCTTCGAAGGGAGGGCTGGCATTCTGGTGGCCTTGCTTCTTGTTACAGAATAATATGAATGATTTGTCTGGGAATATTCCTACCACTGCCTCTGTAGCAGCGTGGTGATCATGGGCTGAGACCCCATGCAAATGCCAAGCAAGAGGGTCTCCAGGGACTGAGCTGTTTATTTTGGATTGAGCAAATAAAGAAACACTGCTAATTTTATAGCAGCTGCTTCTCTGAGAGATTTTAAGTGTCAGATTCCGGTCGTATATGCATAACCAGCATGTCGTGGCCAAGCATTTTCTAACCCTCCATAATTTCTAAGTCTGGTGTTAATAATATTGATCGTGTATTGGTTCCAGGAGGAGGGGGGGGGAGGGGAGGGAAAGAGGAGGCGGTTTGTGAATCTTTCTCGATGACTATGCCACATAATGTTGGAGAATGTACAGTGCAAATTTGGGGGACTCCATGACCACTCAAAGAAAACCACTTGCACGTTGCCAAGGCCGGCATATTTTTCCTTATTAAGCTCCAGCACTTCTCCACTCATCTAAGCCCTCCAGAAAAGTTCCAAATCTCTCGTCTCCTGCAGTCTAAGGGAAAAATGTTGTTTGTACAGGGAGAGCTGTATGGGAAGGCCAAAAAGATGGACTGCTCAGATGGAAGCCTCTGGGCCTTTGTTCCTCCTGTTTAACAAAATATGGGACTTGATTAAAAGAAAAAAATTGTATTAGAATATTTGGAAGAGAAGAAGATGGCAAATAAAAGTTCAACTGACTTATTAATCTGATGTACTGGGTGGGATTTTTTGGGATTTTTGGTTTTTGTTTTGTTATGTTTCCTGGCTGAAAATTATGGTGCTCAAATCTTTTTAAGACGACAGAGTTGGTCTAAAGTGTGATGGGACTCTCCTATTCTTTATGACCTAAATCAGTGACCCAAAGCATAATATTTTCTCTAGAACCATCTGTTTTCTCCTCTTGCCAAGGGGATTTCACAATGCCTGGTTGCTCTGAATAATTGTACATGTACAAGGATATAACTTGCCACAGGGAGAAAATTAACTAAACAAGGGCAGGTGGATGTTTTGAATTTTCCATTTAAACTACCGCCCTTTAGAAAGAGATGGTGAAGAACCACACAGATAAGTAATACTTTATGCATGTACTAATTTTTTGTTAAGCACACATATTTTAAAATAATACTAACAATAAAGAAGCACTTAGGAGATATCTGGGATAAACAGAGTAGATACTAAGTCAGCCTGTGTTTCCCTTTAACAAACATCTCCAAGTCGTGGCTTAAAGCAGCGTGAAACACAGTCAGGATTACAAATGTTGGGTCATGCTTTGGCTAAACTTTAATGATAATGAAAGCACTTCTGCTTCAACTTAGCTATCCACCAAATGGCATGCAACAAGGTACTCTTCTTTACAAACATCACGTTCTCAGCTTTTTACTTCAGATCTGTAAACGATGAGTGCTGCCTGCATTCTGAGAAGCAGAATGTGCACAGGGATTAGAGACTTCTGACTCCAGCAGTTAGAGCTTTTCACAGCATCTCGTTCATCTTATCTCTTCCTAGCACCTAACTCGCTGAATTGCTCACTTCCTGTTCAGTGTATCCTCTTCTTTACTTAATTAGAATACTGAAGGGGCGAGATTGTGGCAAAGACCAACAATTCCCAGTGAGGAGATGTCATTTACATTAAACTGTTTTAATATATTTTCTGTATTATCCTTTGATTTCAATTATCTACTACAGCAACCTTCAATAAAAGCAAACTGAGCAGAGGAAATTCATCCCTCGTTAAGATATCTCTTTGAGGAGTATATTCTGTAGTGTGGGTGCAAGATGGTACTCACTCCTCCAGACAGTTCTTCATTTGTACGCAGCCTGTCCCTGCATAACAAGCCCCTGCCCTGAAGAGGAGAGATGATTTCGACATCATAAGGAGATGAGTGGTTGTGATCAGGCACTCTTCTTTAAGTAGGTGTTGGTGTGTCCCTGCTGAGGATAAATGCATCTCCCTGGGATGCAGTCAGCAGTGCTGGGTGTGGAGCCCGCCTAGCTCCCAGCTGTGCTGAGAAACAAGTCCTCCTCAAGAAGAAAGGGGAAAGGTGCACCTTGCCACCTCACTCAGGTCATACCTAGGTGCAAGTGATAACTGAGATGCCATCACTGGGTGAAGCCTTCAGCCAGTCTGTAACTCCAACCACATGCAGCTATACATCTGGCACTAACAGACATGTCTTAGTGATGGGATTTGGTAGGTCAGGTTGATGGTTGGATGTGATGGTCTTGAAGGTCTTTTCCAACCTAGAAGATTCTGTGATACGGTGATCTGTCGGACCTCCTCTGTGTTTACCAGAGACCAGGCAGATGGTGGGGCAAGATCTGCCAGGCATGGCAGAGATGCTGGTGATCTCCAGCTAATGCCCCTGTCTCTGGTATGGGCAGGTCTCAAAATATAATCCTTCTCTTAAAAACTGAAATCTTCCGTGGCTTTGCTCTTTTTAATTTTGTTTCTGGGATGTTGTTTTCTTTTTATGAGCAAAACTAATTCAGCCTTTTGTAGTCTCCAGCAAAGTAAAGGTATTGACATGCTCATTTTCCTCTCTTCATAGAAATGTTTTTAACTATTGTGTGATTAAATTAACTTGGAATGGAGAAATGTAGTATTACAAAGGCTCTCCTTGAGAAGAAAATATAGCTTTAGTAACTTTTATTGCCTAGTAAAATTGAGAATTTAACACTGAGCATGCTCGGGTTTTTGCACTACTTAAAAGACATCTGGTCTGTAGCTTTATGCACTGTTAACTAACTGCAAACCTCTTTAACAGCTCCCTGACACTGCTGGAAAATCTTGAGGCAGGACAAGGGCAAGTACTGCTGTCATGCCTGGTGACTGATGTTGTAAATGGAGTGAGAAAGGCCCTTTCAGGGGAAGCCAGCAAAGCTGACCTAGTGGGAAAAGAGTGTAAGGACAGGTTTCCTCTTGAAGCATGCCAAGAGAACCATGCTTGGATACATATGGGGCTCTTTCCAGTTTCAGGAAGGTGCAAAGTGATGCACTGTGGAAGAAATGGCTCCAAAATCATTAATTAAAGACTGCCCTTCTGGTGTGCCTTATGACCAAAGTACTGTTAAGAACAAGGTTTTGACAAGGCTTGAGCTCACTTCATGCGGATATGGAATAGATGCTTGGGAGGACTGTGAGTAAGGAAAGACTGTAAAACACGTCCTTTACAAAGATACCTGAAAAAATGATGGAAGGGTAGTAGATCTCCCTGCCATCTTCTACTCTTACTCTGATGTCCAGTGTGTAAATGCTCTGTAACCTTGAAATGCAAAATACTTCTGCTAGCCATTAAGTTGAATGATGGATTCTAATTAGATGAAAAGCAAGAAAATATAGCTGAAGAAAAAAGGCTTTCAGAAAAGAGAGAGAAAGTGGCATTAAACAGCAGTATAGCTGAAGGAGGTAGATGCCAGCCCACTGGTAGCATCTGATTAAGTCCTTGTTCAGATAGCTGAACTAAACATGATTTGTACATGGAAAACTGCAGTGATCATACCACAATTAGGGCTCATTAAATGGGTCTTGAGCAAGAGGGTAATTTGATTATACATTTGGGAAAGGTGGAAAAAAATTGGATAGAGAGGAAGATCTGTTGTCTCTGGCCAGCCTCAGTGTGTCTTTCCTTTTGTCTCTGCAGGCTGAGAAAGTGTGGGATCTGCTGAGTGGAAGCGGCCATGTCGCAAGCAACTCACCCACCCACCTTCCTGGTGAACTTCCAGCTCCTGAGCATTGTGGTGGTGCTGCTCTTCCATGCAGACAGCATACATGCAGAAAGCCCCAGTGAAGTGCCTGCAAACAAGTCTGAAGAGTGCACAGGCTCGTACATCTGCAAAAAGGGTGTGATCTTACCAATATGGGAACCCCAAGATCCCTCATTTGGTGACAAAATAGCTCGAGCAACAGTGTATTTTGTAGCAATGGTATACATGTTCCTGGGAGTATCCATCATAGCTGACCGCTTCATGTCCTCCATTGAAGTCATCACATCCCAAGAACGGGAAATAACCATCAAGAAGCCCAATGGTGAGACCAGCAAAACCACAGTGAGGATCTGGAACGAGACTGTTTCCAACCTCACACTGATGGCCTTGGGCTCATCCGCTCCTGAGATCCTTCTGTCTGTCATTGAAGTGTGCGGCCATGGCTTCACAGCGGGGGACTTGGGGCCAAGTACAATTGTGGGGAGTGCTGCATTTAATATGTTTGTCATCATTGCAATCTGTGTTTATGTTGTTCCTGATGGAGAAATAAGGAAGATCAAGCACTTGCGAGTGTTTTTTGTTACAGCAGCCTGGAGCATCTTTGCCTACACTTGGCTTTACATTATTTTATCTGTGTCTTCTCCTGGGATTGTGGAGGTTTGGGAAGGCTTGCTCACCTTCTTCTTCTTCCCAATCTGCGTAGTGTTTGCCTGGATAGCTGACAGGAGGCTTTTATTTTACAAATACGTCTACAAGAAATACCGAGCTGGCAAACAGAGAGGCATGATCATTGAGCATGAGGGAGACCGACCCTCCTCCAAAGCTGATATTGAGATGGACGGAAAGGTTGCTAATTCTCATGTGGAGAACTTTTTAGATGGGACACTGGTGTTGGAGGTTGATGAAAAAGACCAGGATGATGAGGAAGCCAGGCGGGAAATGGCTCGGATCCTGAAGGAGCTGAAACAAAAGCACCCTGACAAGGAAATTGAGCAGCTTATAGAGTTGGCCAACTACCAGGTCCTCAGTCAGCAGCAGAAGAGCAGGGCTTTCTATCGCATCCAGGCCACTCGACTTATGACAGGAGCTGGCAACATCCTGAAGAGACATGCTGCAGACCAGGCCCGCAAAGCTGTCAGCATGCATGAGGTCAACAGTGAGGTGGCAGAAAATGACCCCATCAGCAAGCTGTACTTTGAACAGGGTACCTACCAGTGTCTGGAGAACTGTGGTACCGTTGCCCTGACCATCATTCGTCGGGGTGGTGACTTGACCAACACAGTGTATGTTGACTTCCGGACAGAGGATGGGACGGCGAATGCCGGCTCTGATTATGAATTCACTGAAGGGACAGTGGTCTTCAAGCCTGGAGAGACCCAGAAGGAAATCCGTGTTGGCATAATCGATGATGACATATTTGAGGAGGATGAGAATTTTCTGGTCCATCTCAGCAACGTCCGCGTGAGCACTGAGGCAGATGAGGGTATTCTCGAAGCCAGTCGTGTCTCCACACTTGCCTGCCTGGGCTCACCATCTACTGCCACCGTCACCATCTTTGACGATGACCATGCTGGTATATTCACCTTTGAGGAACCAGTAACACATGTTAGTGAGAGTGTGGGGACCATGGAAGTGAAAGTGTTGCGAACCTCCGGTGCACGAGGAAATGTTATTGTGCCCTATAAAACCATTGAAGGCTCAGCCAAAGGTGGAGGAGAAGACTTTGAAGACACCTGTGGGGAGCTGGAGTTCCAGAATGATGAGATAGTGTAAGTGGAGGTTTAATTTGTACTTACAGTCTATCATTCTCCCGAAAATAAATGCACGTGGCTACCAGAGCTGCACTGGAGTTGTGCAGGTGCCAGTGTATTACAGCAAGTCTTGAATGCTCTTATGTGCTTTTTGGAGCCTGAAATGCTGTGTTCATGCCTTGCTAGCAGGTCAGAGTCGTGCCTACTCAGGAGCACTCCACCCTCCCAGCAGCAGAGTAGAAGTGGTGTGTAAGGCCAGCCTTCCACCTTCTATCCAGGAGCCAAGCAGCTCCCTATAGGTTTGTCTCTACAGTGGAGGAGAGAACACCAAGCTTGCTGTTATACTCCAGTCCCACGGAGTCATCTGTCTAAATCAAGTGTTTGAGTTGTGATAACTGCAACCACTTGCCTGAGTTCCTCTGGGTCTCTTCCACTGAGATTCTTCCACTCTTCCTCCAGTGCTGCTGGATTTAGAGAAGTTCACTTCTTTCTCCTCCTTTTTTAAAGACGGTGGGCTTGGGTGACTGTCTAATGCATTTCCTGAAAAAGTATGGTCGTGCAGGGGAGCTTCATGGTTAGGATGCAACTGGAGCCATATCTGGCTGTTTGCAAATTAGAAAAAAGAGGCTGAATTCTGATCAAGTATTGCTAGATGACTAGTGGAAAAACTGATTGTGCTGTAGCCTTGTTTATCAAGTTATGCTGAGAATGTCAGTTAACTCAGTAAATCGTGGCTGAAAACATCCGTCCTTTGGTATGTTTGAGAGACATCATCTTGCCCAGTTGTGGCTCTGGGAGAACAAAAGCTTGGAGTTGCATTGCCCCAACATCAGACACCTCCTGCATTGAAGTCTGTGTCTGTCGACCAGACCCTGACAACAGTAGACACAGTAGCACAGAACCACTGCATAGTACTCAGAGCAGTCCTAGATAAAGGGCACTGCTGAGTCAAGAGAGACCTAAACAGATACTGCAATTCATACGGTTGGTCTCTTGGGAGCTGGGCTCACCCAAAGGTGAGCATGGAGAATCAACCCTATGTTCTCTCTGTTTTTCATACTTGCTACATATGAACAGGAAGAATGACTCAAACAGAAGAATTGTAAAACTCCTGGAAGCAACAGGAAATAAAAAGGTGATTCATAAGTTTTAGGAAGGGTATTAGTAACCAGATGGTGTTTCAACTTCTCGGAAATAACTAAGCAGAACTTCACAGCTCCAGCATTCTGGAGGCCAAGAATGTGTATGTTGCTCCTGCTATGGTCAGGAGCACACAATAGCTCCTGAACAATAATCATAGCAGACAGGAATCCAGTTATTGGATTTGATTTGATTTTTTTCCTTGTAGGAGACATAGGGAGGTATCTGCAGAGATGCAATGAACTAGTCTATAAGGATATCCTCCAAAGACTCTTTAGTTTTTAACCAAGTCACTATCAGCAAAATTTGACTGCCGGTGGGAAGACCTTAACGTTTGATTTCGCTTCCCCTTTGTCTTGGAGCCAGTGCTCTGGCTGGGATTTCTGTGCCATCCTTTATCAGGGAGATATGGCATCACCTGCATCTGTGCTTCCTGTCAACGCTCAGCTCATGACATGGGGCTGGGCAGTGGGACTGCCGCTGGTGGGCTTTCTTACACCCAACTCTTCACTGCTGATTTCCACTACTGATTTTGGCTGAGACTCTCGCGAGCAGGAAGTGGGCTGGAAATGGCCTGGCCACATCCTGCCACTGCTGTTCCCTGACCTCTCAGGGGGAGCTGTTGTGCCTTCATCACTGCAAGCCTCCTCCTTCCTTTTCTAACCAGCCATCCACATATGCACACCATGCAAGAAACGGGGAAAACAGCTTTCTTAGAAAATGGAGCGTGTTTTTTTCTATGCAGATGCCAAGGTACTGCTGTTATATCTCTGTTGTCTTTAAACAATTTTCTGCTGATACTGCAGGGATGGTACATGGGAAGCACCAGTGTGCACTTTAGGATTGGCAGCCTAGAGAGATGAGAGCCTGGGGCTTATTTAATTCAGGTTGGAGAAGACAAACATATATCTTATATTTTGGGAGGTTGATGGCACCGATTTTACAAACTGCCATCTACCCATGTGCTTGGCAGGCAGTAGGAGTTTTTCTGAAGCATAACTACTACAGTCCATGTTCAGGTGTTGGATGGTATGATCTGACTTGCAGGAGAGCTCCCACAAGTCCATGTTTGCCTGGGTGCAAGTTAAGAACAACTCTGCAGCACAAAGGGAATCTGGTCCTGAAGCTGAGCTGCTGCTTATAGGTATTCTCCCTTGGAAAAATTTGCCCTGATGGGAATAAAGATGTGCTAGCACAGCATGTGGATTACAGAGATAAAGCCTTTTTACTACATCATTGGGTGTTAGTGCAGTGCTTCAACTAAATCACAGCTATGTAGAGTGCTGCCACTCTGCAGCATATTTGACTCAATAAAGTCAAAGTTCTAAAACTTCAATATTCCCCATGCTTGGCTGGCCAAGAAATTGCTTTGCTGCCCTTTCTAAATGTCTTCAGTGCTTCTTCAGTTCTGCCATTCCAGGGTACATTGATCAGCTCAATAAACCTGAGCAAGATATGTTTCTCTGGTACACTAACAAAGAAGGTAGGGCAAGTGCAGGAAGGTGAGAAGGTGAAAGAAAACAGGATGCAAGACAGTGTTATTAGAGAGCTGTCTTGCTGATAAGCCCCAATAAAATTAGGAAGTCCTGGGAGGGCCTTGATCTTCTGGAGATCTCCCTCCAACTCCCAGAAGGCCCAATTACGTAACATGTTATTTGTTTGTGGATTCCAGAGAGAATTTCCCATTTTGCAATCTCTTGATTTCTCCTTTCTCAGTGTAAATGCTGAAGCCATGCCTCTGCTGAGCATTGCAACAGATCATCCCAAGTTATGTGGGAAAGCTATAGAAGTCCAAAGCCAGCATCGCAGTGATGCTGCGCAGGAACCTCTGATCTGAGACATGCATTTAGGACAAGGTGCTATGATGTGAAGTTTAAGAGAGACCCTTTCCTCTGGGGCCATCCTCAGCAAGGTGTCTCTGGCCTTGTCTTGCATCTCTGTTAACGAGTAAAGCTTTCTTGATGAGAACGTGGACTAGTAAGATGTGTAGTTGCAGGCTTTTCCTGCACACCCATCTGCTGCAGGTATAGTAATTGTCAAAGAGGTCAGAGGTTCATCTAGCGAGTGTATTTTTATCCCCTGACTGAATGCCAAATAGTTCAAAAGGAATCTAGCCTCCTGTCTTGGAGGAGGAAGCAACCTTTTCCCCAGCTGATAGGATCTCTTCTCCTTGCTGTCTTGAAACATCGGGAGGTGCATCTCTTCCAGAAGGAATTGCAAAGCTGCAAGAAAACTACGTGTTCTTTCACAGTCAGAAAGTAGCAGCTTTTCTAGAGCTGTCATTGCAACTAGAACATTATTACAACCTGCACTCCAGGTGTCTGCCTCCCTCCAAATACTGAGCAGAAAAATTTGCTCTGCATTAAAAAGTCAGTGAGGAAGACGTTACACTAAATTATACAGATAATCAATTCTACCCATACTTTGGCTACACTTCATAAATGCGTGGAGAATCTTTTATTAATATATCTTGCTGTTTACAATCTATGGTTTAGCTGTTTTTCTAAAAAGGTGTCTGTTGCTGGCTTAGGGTAGGAGATTCTTGGCCCACTGAATGTTTCTTGTCCAAGCCAGCTTTGGCATTTCTCTGGAAGCACAAATCTAGGACAATGACATAAACACCAGCTAACCTCTCTGATTTTTATGGAAAAATGTCCCCTGAGAAAATGTCCCTCCCAAGAGCTCTTTAAAAATGTCACTGTCAATAAATATAGATTGTGGCAGGAGGGGGAAACCAAGTAGTACTTCTTTTTTAAGTTCCCCATTTCTTTTCCAGAAAAAGTTGGGTGAGGTATTTCTACAGAAATAGCAAAAAATAAAATCCTGGCTCACCCCTCTTTAGCTCTGCTTTGCACCTGTGACTTGCAGCTTCAGGGGATGAAATGAAACCTCCAGCACTGCCAGCCTGGCAGTGGAATGCAGTCCAGGAGCAGGGACCAACCCAATGTGGCAGAGAGTTTGGTGTAAACAAGGCTGAAGTTGAAGCAAACATTTCACTGTCCATTTTTTGTCATCAAACACGGTGCCTCTCTCTTTCTCTGTTTGGGTTGGTCGGTGTGCATCCTCTCACAGTCCCTGGCTTGCACAGGGTTAATGCACAGCATGAGATAGCAAAACAGACCAAAACTTAAACTTCCTCACCTGGCTTCCAGTGTCTAGCTTGGCCTTAGAACGTATTTTCCCCTTGCCACCAACAGGCCCACCTTGGTTGGTGGGTTTTGAATGTAACTCAAACGCAGTCACCAGGACCTAGTTCCTGGGATTTTGGCAAGACCACCTGGAGTCCTGGGTCCAGCCCACTGGAGGTGGCACAGAGCACAGCTGAGTATGCGGGTAGTGCAGGGCTGTGACATGTCACAGGGGGTTGCTTCCCTTTCCAGGGGAGTTTTGGGAAGAAGCTCCCTAGGGCTGAAATAAAGCTTTGCTTTGGGTCCTGAGCTGATCGTCCCTTCTTCAGGAGGGAAAGATGCAATCGTAACAGGGTAAACTCTCTCTTCTTTTTCTCCTCTCTGTTGTCACGTTTAGCCTTTCCTGAATGCTTTTAAGCTGCTGTGCTCATGTCTTAGTTGTACAGCACAATGCCATGTTAGGAGACAGTAGGGAAATAAGGCCACGTGACGTGGAGTTCAGTGCTTTGTGCTTTACAGACCGATACCTCTACACAGGGGGAAGAAACCAAAAAAGCTTGAAATATTTTCTTCAAGGGGATTGATCTGATTTTTGGCTTCCCAATGTGTTTAGGATGTTTAGGACAGTCTGAGTCTTCCAGCACTGGGCAAAATAAAGGAGCCTAGGGAAAGGGAATTCACCACTAGTTGAAAATTTGAGTCCATATGACTTTACCACTCAGGAAATCTGTTCTGGTCTGAGGGCAGAAATACCCTGAGGGTGGGAACCACCGTGCTGTGTGTGGCAGGGAAGTGGAGAAGGAAATGCAGTGTGGGGCCCTGAGGAACAGGGAGGTGCTGCCTGCAGCAGAAGCCCTGTGTTGCACAGGGCTGGGTGCTGGATTTTGTTTTCTCAGTCATCTCAGGAGGACCACTGAAGATGCGTGTGCAGTGCTGGGGTGTGTTTAGAGCTGGCTGAACGTGCACTTCACTAGGCCTGGCTTGTGCTCACTGCTGGCCTGTGCATGCAAGCTGGGCATGAGGTGATGTGGACATCGTGTGTCTATGTGTTGGCTCAAAAAACCATTCCCAGGTCTCAAGTCTACAATGTGCTTTCTCACAACAGTTTCTCTATCTGCTGTTTGGGCTGATCTGGTCCTCCTCAGAGGAAAGCCAGTGGGTGTGCTCCTGCAGCAAGTCATTGTGGTGTTGTAGGACAAGCCCTGCCCGTGGCTTGCCTGGGGAGGGTGCGTGCAGTATGCAGTCTGTGCTGTTTGCCCAAATAAGTCATGATGCATGTGCATGAGATCTAGGAACTTGATCTGATGATGTCCCCTGTGGAGTAGATTAGGCAGCAAGGCTGTGTTATTGGATGAAGCAAGATGTGCCAGCACATCACTTGAGGGGACATGGGGGAAGAGGGGTGAGGACAAGAGTGGTTAGCTCTTGCTGAAGGACTGACACAGTTTTTGTCCTTGAAAAAACGATGTTGCCTTATTTGTAATGAGCTGTTGATGGCAATTTACCACTGCCAGCTGCATCTCTGTGGTTGATTAAGGGAGCTTGGATCTTAAATATGTAATAACTCTCTGAAAGCCATTGAGAGGCAGTTATTAGCTTCATCAGGGCCTGTGTACACATTCGCTGTGCTCCTTTATGAAAAGGCTACCTATTAGAAGCATTGTAGTAATTTATAAAACACAGGATCTAGGCTTGTTTTAAGAAACTAAAGCAGCTATCCTAGCAAAGCCTGCTGGTGTGGGAAAGTTATTCTGCGGTACAACATAACTCCTTCGTTTCTTGGTGGAGAGATGAGAAAAGTGGGCAGGAGAAGCCCCCTTTGCAGGTGCTTTTCCTTCCCTGGCACGGGCCAGAGTGCTGCTGGCAGTGACAGAAGCACCAGCTGTGGTTTGCAGGTATTGGAGACAGAGCAGGGGCTCATCTCTCTCCTGTGCACATGGGTAAATACAACACCAAAAAAATGTACAGCACCCCCAAGTTCACATTGTGCTTCTTCCTTGGGAGTAGGCTGCCTTCCCTCTGATATTTTGCCCCCCGGCCTGACCTCAGTGGATGGTACTCAATAACTGTTTTGTGGGCTTAACATGAGACCAACAGAACAAAAATCAGACAGCTGACTTCAGCCAGCATCCAAGCAGATGGGCAGAGAAACATCTGCTGTCATCCAAAGCCAAGCAGAGAGGAGAAGCTGGCCCTGGCAGGCAGGCAGCTGAGTCAGAAACAGACCCACACTCTGGTCTGGCTGAACCACCTGTATCCCTACAGCACTGTCAGGCCAGAAGCTTTGATAAAGGTTAGTCATTCACAGCCAGAGTTTGCGATGGCTGGGTGCATGGCCTCCTGCACTGGAACTGGTGGGCACATCCTCTGCTTTGTGGTCATAAGCACAGTTGCAGGTCAGGCCTTTTCTGTGTCCCAAATGCTGTTTAACCTGACAACATCTGGTGAGATATCAAAAAGTCTGCTACTAATGTTTCTGATGCTGAAACAGGAGGCATTGCGCTCGTTTCCAAGAATGGCAATGCTGGATCCTGGGTGACAACAAATAATAACAGCATTCTCCGTTTTAAAAATATCTTAGCATAAGAGAAAAAATATTCCCACTGCTGTGCAAATGAGAGGGTGACCAGCATGTGCCTCTTCTGTCCAGTCCCTATATGGTTCCATTTCCATAGTGTCTGGACACCCTCCTACACAATCACAGTGACAATAAAATGCGCCTGACAGCAAGCAACAAAGCACTGGCGGAGAACTGGGGCACAGACTGGATCCCCATGAACTAGGCACCAGGATGAGACAGAAGGAACTGATCAGAGCAAAGCCCTTTCCAGAGAAAGCCTTCCCAGTGCAGAAGTGCAGATGCTCTCAGATTGCCAAGAACAGAGATGAAACTGGGCTGAGGGGTCCATAGCTCAGAGGCCTAGTGGATGCAATACTACTTTCGTGGGTTGGTTGGTTTTTTTGTTTCATAAAGGTGGATTTCATTTTATGGCATCACTGTCAGGAAGTTCCTTTGTTCTAAGAAGCTCTTTTTCAGTCTCTGTTGAATAAAGTTGCTTGCCTCTAGGAGAATAAAGTAGTTAAAAATTGAGCCTTTGCAAACAATTTGCAGTATAAGTATACCGAACCACTAAGTGGTCCATCACCTGTTGAGCCTTTCCAGGTTGGTTTCTTTGTGAACGTGTGGCTGGATCTGAGAAGATTGGTATTGCCATGGCTTGAGTGGGGAGCAGGGTTTGCCTGGCACCAGAGACAGCACAGGGCTTTGCATTTGCTTAGTTCAGTAGATCTGCACTCCCAATTCAGGACTGGTTGTTGAAATTTATGTTCCTCCTTACTGACTGGATGTGTGATGGGACCTAGGGGGATAAGATATCACTTCTACACAGGGAAAAAATAATATAAACAAAGTCAGTATTAATGGCCTGTGCACAAATGATCCTACCGCAGGGGAAAGGGAGGGAACTGTAACAGGAGATTTACCTGACTCACGAGCTCTCCAGTGACCTGGAACTTGGAAAGAATCATACAAAAAGCAGAAAATGGGCTGGCTGAGCAGGGAAGAATGTAACAGCGCTGTATGGGAGTGTTGGTTTGGAGTTAGGTTGGGCGGGAGCTGGACGAGAATTAGAGTGGAAGGAGATGTCTTGCCCACACCTTAGCAGTGCAGAGGGAGAAGGGAAATGGAGCTGAACAGCAGTTCCCACCAAGAAGCACATCCCTCCTTAGATATGCTTCAGTCTGTGGTTGTGGTGCTGTCAGGAACACCCTCCAGGAATCTCACAGGTGGAGGATGGACATAAATTAGAGGAACGTCAGAGGGCCCCTCAGAGTGCACAGCAGTCCCCTTGGAAGTTTTCCTGGGAGAGATCTGTAGCCAAGCTCTGGAGCAGCCTTCAGTAGCAGCTCTGTCAGATTAGGTCTGCTTCTATACCTGAAAGAGTCTAGAATAAATCAACACATTATTTGTAAGTACCTCAAAGATAACAAGGAGATGAGTAACAGCCAGCACAGATTTGTCAAGAACAAATCTTATCAAACCAACCTAATTTCCTTTTATGCCAGGCTTTTGGGTACGAGAGAAACAGTGGTTGTCACATAACTCATTTTCTGAAGGGCTTTTAATGTTACCTAGTTCAGTATCTCTGTAAAGAGGTCCTGGCTAAATAGGCCACCAGGGTGATGGGGTCACACCTTTGTGAAAAGAGAAATGTGGCAGTGGACAGGGGTGAAGACATGTTCAGCAGGTGTCATCCTGAACTGAAGCTTGTTGGGAGGAGAAAAGTTTGCTGATTAAACATGCAGAGTGTGGATATGTTGGAAGCACTACTGTAGCTAGGATGGAGATTTAGAGAGATGGGCTGGGAAACAGGCTGAGAGGAAGTAGGACATTTTAAAAACAAGTGCTTGTGCAAGAAGTCTCAAGCACAAATCCAAGTGGGAGAGGAGTGACTGAGGCCATCATGAACCACCAGCGAAATCTGAGCTCACAATCTCATGCTTCTGTAATGAATGAGGCCGACTTCATCCTGGAGACATTCATGAAATCCAGAAAAAAAATGGGGAGAGTCCACCGCACAGAAAATGACCTGTGGTCTGAGAAATGTGACCCTGAGAGAGAGACTGAGGGAACTGTGACTTTTAAATTTAGACAATAGCCTAGGGAAGGTCTAAGCCTTGAGCCATGTAAAGGGCAGTCAATGTCTTCGAGGTCCTGAGGCAGTAGCAGAGGAAATTCAAATTGGACAGAAAGGAATTTCTTCCTTGTATGTATGGGTCCACCCAGGAGTAGATCAGGAGTGGGCAATTTCTGTCAACGGCAGAGGAAAACTTAGAGGCGCTGGTTGAAGATTTACTGGAGATGTTTGGTGTCTTGTCTCTTTTAGGACAGGATTGGGTCAAATCGGGCCTTGGAACTCTCCCTCTCCTGTTTTTACATGCTAGCCAGGCAAGGCATTCATCGTGTAAGCTGTACTTCAGTCAAGAGGCCTCTGTCCTGCATGATCTACTGCTGCAAATGGCTGGTGGGGTAATATGCAAAACAACCTACAGATGGAGCAAAGACCAAATGCATCCATACAGCCTTCAGAGTTTCCCTGTGGCTACCCCATATGGGTTCTTTGCTCCCAATAGCTATCTGGGATAGGGACGGTGCTTGCCTGCCGTCTATCTCCTTTGCTAATAATTAGACACTAGCCAAGCTTCCCTGCAGGAGAGCCCTGTCCCTGTGGGGGAAGAAGCAAGGCTGCACAGATTAAGGAAGCTAATTAGAGGGAAAGAGAGCATTGGTACTGAAGCCCCGACAGCAAACTTTGAAATCTAGATAAGGGAGCAGTATTTAATTATATACAATTAAAACACTGCTTCTCAGCCCCCTGAGAACTGGCAGTCTTGGAGAACATTCCCAAAGGTGCTAATGAACCAATCTGAAGGTGACGGTGGACTAAGGGATGTGCATATTAAACTTCACCTAGCAAGCATATCCAATTAGAAGACCTTGGAAAATTCACTTGGATCACTAGCTCCTTATTTCTGCACAGTGCCCTCCCTCTCTCAGAGTGGGTAATGGGAATCCAGTGCTCTGGCACTGTGTGGGGGGATTTCTCTGCTCCTATGAGTATATGGGCACACAGCCTAACACAGTTACTTCCCCTCCTTGCTTCTTTGCTTTAAGAGCACAAACAGCCCCTGACCTCTGGTCCTTCATCCTGCCCTCTCCAGGGTAGGAAGAGTTTGTTCTCCCCGCCAAGTGCCTGCCTTGGGTTCAAACACTGTTGCACCACAGGCTAGCTGAGCCAGCAAGCTTTGTGGGCTACAGCAAGCAGTAGCTTCTACCCACAGCTGCTTCTGAATGTTAATGTTGTAAAAAAGATGATGAGGGAAAGTTTGGATGGATCTGTATTTTCCAGCAGAGAAGTGCTGAACCAACCTGAAGTTTTCTGAAATTCTTCTTCCCCATCAACCACAAACCCTTATGGAAAGCTTTAGCTCAGTTTTGGGTGTCAAAGCTGTGGTGCCTGTTTTAATTAGCAAATATTAAGTACCTGAAGGCAGTAAGTTTGAAAAGTACAAGCAAAAGTCTAGAACTCTCTTTCCTGCATCCTTGTCTCCTGGTATTCCTCTCTCTTGCCTGGTCTTTGTCTCCACTTTCTTGTAGACCCTGCATGGACCCTTTGGTTCACATTTGCAATATTATAATAAACAGCTGCTGTGGTGATTTGGTCGCTTAAATCTTACAAGATCTGCAAGTTATGCCAATGTCATAAGGTTTATTTTATTTGCCTGAGCCTTTCTGGTGATGTTTTCTCTGCAGTGGTAAGAAGATCTAAACCCTCCAGGGGTTTTTTGTGCATTGTGTTTTAGGTGAAAATTAAATTTCTTGTTGAATCCCAGAGCTCCCAGAGTTGAGGTTTTAAGAAAAATGCTGAATAACATCCAGAGAGCCTTGTCTGGCCCTTACCGCACCAGGGGAGAATTTGCTGTGCTTTTAGGAGGAAAATTGATCTCTATTGTCCACCTGAGCTGGAAGGGAAGGGGAGAGGCTCCTCCATGCTAGTCTTCCTGGGCTTGGCATAAATGAGCACATTGGTCTCTCGCGAATATACAAACAGATTTCTACAAAGCACTTGCTAATGAATCGAAACAGCAGTTTGTCCTTTCAGTGATTTGCAGGGAGTCAGTAAAAGACTCGACTTGAGGAGCTCATTATGCTTCTAAAGCAGAGTATTTTTAGCGGAGATCCCAGGAAGCCACTGAAGAGGTTCAGCAGCATGAAGAGGAAACCTGCGAGAGCAGACATCAGTGACTCCGTGCCAGGCTGTGGTGGTGAACATGACTTTGATTCTCAATCCCAAAAACCATAAACTCACGGCTAGGTTGTTGGCGTGCTGGCACCATGCTGGGACCATTTATGGCCCTTCAGGAGCAAAGCAGAAGAGAGGAAAGCAGGGTGAAGGGAGCAGCCTACCTGGATACTTTGCTTCAGCATGCTTGTAGGGAGAAACCTTGCTTGACGCTAGGCAGCTATGATAAAAAGCAATAAGAAAAGAAAAATCATTCTGGACTTGGGAAGAATAATCACCAAGGCCAACTCAGTTTCAAATCACGCATGAGAAAGAGAGAGCTAAAGTGATCTGAATTAATCTGTTATTGGTCAGCACTTTGGTGCCAGCGTAGCCAAACTCTTTGTGGGTGATTACATGCATGCACTCATGAGAAAAAATGTGAAGAGTTCCAGATTTAAGACTGTGTCAACCCCTTCTCTCCCAGCTACAGCAGACATTAAAAATCACTTTGCTGAAAATCAAGGGAAAATATACCAATCTGTATGCACAGTTGTAGTGGAAATGCTAAGTCATAGCTTGAAACAGTGATTGAGCACCTGGTGGGAAGGCAGAGGAACTCAGGTGCATGCAGTGTTCTTGAGTGACCAGAACAGGTGAAACCAGGATCGGCCCCTTCCCAAACCTCATTTAAGGGTTGGCAGTGGAGTTGAGGGGATTTCATCAGGAGATCTCTGTGTAGCTGAGGATCTTACAGGCCTTCTTCAGGTAAGCAGTTTCTTTATCTTGTTTCTGCACTTGCTGCTGTTGTGTCTGAGTGGTTCCTTGCTTGCTGTGGCCTGGGACCTTGCTGCTTTGCTGTCCTGCTGTGTTTTCTATTGCATTAAAATAGCATTTATTTCAGCAAAAAGGCTTTACGTTTTTAGGAAAGTTACAAGTGATTATATTGGCATCTGAAGAAATTAATTAAAGGCTTTGAGTTTTTTTAAACTTGCTATTTCACTGAAAATTCAAGTTGTGACTCAAACCAAGCTTTCATTTGTTACCTTTGGAAACTTAAGAAGGAGCTGCATTCTAGTCAAATGTTTCAAAACCACTATGGTAGAACGCAAAGTAATAACACTTGGGTATCTCTATGTCTGTGCAAAAGCCAGAGGGTTAAAAAGACATATACTGTGTCATGCAGCTTCTGCAACTTCTCCTTTTAAGAAGGCAGTTGTTTCTGACACCCTTGTTAGGTGTCAGAAAATCCTGCGAAGGAGCAGCAGGGAGTTGCAGGGCTGCATGCCAGCTTTGTGCGTGGAGCTGAGCATGGTGGTGATGTCCACCAGTATTTGTGGGGAGTAGGGCACGACACTCTTTGGTTTGTGGCATTAGTTTTATTCGCTTCTTTCTTCTGGAGCTTAGGATGTGTACTAATTACAGGGGAACTGGTGAGCTCTGCTAATGTATTTAAACATGTCTAGCTTTAGGCTTACATTTGGATCATTAAAAATGAAGAGAAATGATGATCTTTTTGCACCAGCTTCTGTGAGCAGGGGCCTTCATTCGGCAGCAGTTAGCTTCACAGCATTATGCCACTAATGACTTCTAACATGAAAAGAACCATGTGTCATTAACACAGGAGGAGAGCAGTGTGAACTCACCCCAATGAAAAAGGGAGGCTTACCCTGAGTGTCAGTAGCTTTCCAATAAGCCACAGGTTTCTCTCCTCTCCTTGTGAGGCTGGTGAAAGTCTACCGGGGGCTCACCTTTTCTCTCCTGAGGGTCTTCTCTGCCCACTGGTGTATGCAGGCAGCCCAAGTAGCCCTCCCTGTTTGTAGGGATTGAGTACATCTGCAATAAGTCTGCTGATGATGCTAAGCTGGAAGGGGGTGTTGATCTGCCTGAAGGTAGGAAGGCCTTACAGTGAAATCTGGATAGACTGGATTGATGGGCCTGTGGGATTAAGTTCAACATGACCAAGTGCTGGGTCCTGTACACTGGTCATAATGACCCCATGCATTGCTACAGAATTGGGACAGAGTGGCTGAAAAGCTGTGTGGAGGAAAAGGATCTGGGGGTGTGAGCTGACAGCCAGCTGAATGTGCGCTCAGGTAGCCAAGGCCAACAGCATCCTGACTTGTCAGCAATAGTGCAGCCAGCAGGAGCAGGGAGGTGATCATTCCCCTGTACTCAGCTCTGGTATGGTAGCAATTCATGTGCTGGGCCCCTCATATCAATAAAGACACTGAGGTCCTGGAGTGTGCCCAGAGAAGGGCAATGAAGCTCTGAAGGGTCTGGAGCACAAGTCCGATGGGGAGCAGCTGAGGGAACTGTTATCTAGTTAGATCTTCTCTCTTCTGGAGAAGAGGTGGCTTGGAGTGACCTTATTGCTGCCTAAAAGGAGGTTGTAGCCAGGTGGGGGTTGGCCTCTTCTCCCAGGTAACAGTGATAGGATGAGAGAAAATATCCTTACATTGTGTTGGGGAGGTTCCAGCTGGTTATTAGGAAAAATTTCTTCTTAGAGAGGTGAGACATAGGCTGCACAGGGAGGGGTGGTGGAGTCACTGTCCCTGGAGGTATTCAGGATCTGTGGATGTGTACCACTGATGGATATGGTCTGGAGTGCTCATAGGCATGGGTTGAAGGCTGGACATGATCATCTTATTTGTCTTTCCAGCCTTAATAATTTTATGGTTCACAAGCAAACAAGGTTTAATTCTTCGTGTCAAAATGGAGAGCATCAATTTTTAAATGCCAGTGGCAGCCTGTAAATAAAGGCTTTGTTTCACAACTGGTCTAAATTTTATGTGCTGCAGGTCACTCACTGGCAGTGTTGCAGTGTGGGTTTTTGCTATTGAGAACAGGTGTGGGAAAGGCTGAACTTTGCTTTAGGTGTCTTCACTAAAAACCACTGCGAAACTCAAGTGATTCTTTCTTTAGTTCTTTCATTTAAAAATAAAAGTTAGGCTTCTGTGGTAAGTTTCCAATTTTCCTCTTTCTCTGAAAGGAGGAATTAAGCTAAAAAAAGTTCTAAGGAAAAAACAATAATCAAATATTTCCCTGTCCTCAGCTGTTGTAGGACTGAAACCAGTATGCCTGTACACTTTCCCCACAGGGAGACAACTGAAGTGGTCAGTACGTGCCATTCTGAGCAATCTCAACATACATATCATGTTTAGATGAGTGTGTGGTGCAGTTGCACTGGCTGGAGTTCCAATGGGAAGGTGGCAGATGTATGAGTTATACTGGGGCTCTCATTACCTCATTTTCTCATTGTCAACCACCTTCTGTTTTAAAGTCTAGTGGAGTAACAAGAGAAGATAAACCTGGAGAGTTTTCCCCTGGTAGGAAGTGAGAACTAGAGGTCCTTTCCAACCCAGGTCATTCTATGGTCTAAACCCCTGGGGTTCTTGAAATTTCTGAGGAAAAAATGCAATAGCTACCATTCCAAACAGTGGCCAGAGGTAACAAGGCTTCTGAGGAGTCCAGGAATGATGGTGCCTGATGGCAAAGTGGCTCTAGAGCAGGGTGGGAAGTTGGGAAGGACTGGCAGGCATCATCAAGGTATCACCACACCTTAACTGTACTTGAGGTGCTCCGAGGGTTAAAAATACTGTCCTCCTTTCTTCCCACAGAGTCCCCTTTCTTCCTATTGCACCCATGTACAAAGCTAGCGTCCCTTCCAACCCAGGATTCTCTTTCTCATGTTCTGAGTATCAGGCCTTGTGCTGCCAGGCCCTGGAGAAGCAAGGCAAGGTTACAGGGAGCTGCTAAATGATAACTGTCTATCTGCAAACCTATGGGTATGTAGAAGATGGGTATTTTTAGCAGTGAGAAGTGACTTGCAGACAGCCTGTCAAGAGGTGTGGCAGAGATGCTGGCTCTTGAAGGCCATGCACCCTGACCAGGTGGTTTCCTGGAAGATCTGCTGCAAGGTGCCAGGAAAAAATGCTGAACCCAGCATGTTGGTAGGACTGTCTTCACCTCCTGCATTATCTTGAGATGCTTCTGTTGTCAAGTATGCATTGTGATGCAGCCCACATAATCACCACCAGCAAAAGCTGCAGTGGTTTGTATTTTAAACTGCAGTTCTCAAGCCAGCATCTTCTTCCTTGCTGTTGCTCTAAAGAGTCTTGATGTGCCTGGTGGTTGTTTCTGCCCTGTGTGCTCACCCTTTGCTGTGGTGTAGCCAGTTGGCATTGCTTTGGCCCTGATAGAGATCAAAGTATGTGTGGTTGGTGGTATTGTGAGTGTAAGTTACAGGAAGAGAAACAAAAGAGGGCTTGTGTTTAAATAGAAATGGTTCTCGTGGCTTTGTCACTGCATATGGCAGGGGCATATGCAGAAATGAATTTTCTGCTGTTCTCCCAGTAACAATAAGCAGGTTGAGACAGCTTGTTAGAACTCAAAAAATGAAGCATTTGTTTTCTTCTATTATCTGTTTTTGAAATTCAGATGTTCGAACATCTTGCCAAATGCCTCTGCTCGGTATTGCTGTGCTTCCAGAGCCCTGTGGGTCACCTGATGGCTTTCAATAGCAACGATTGCTTTATAATTCAGGGTAGCGTGAGGCAGGGGGATGCTTCTGTGCACTGCCAGCATGTTAGGCTGCTACAGATACAGTGGTGAGCACAGCATGCCAACGCATCCCTGGGACAGCGGAGCTCTTCACATGCGCAGCATGGCAACCGTGCCCTGAAGCTGGCTGACAATGCAGGCTTGTTAATTCTAACAGAGGTTAATGGATCTCATTGCTAGGGACTTAGCATCCTTTTCTTTGACCATATATAGCCAAGGTGTCAACTTACAGGCCTGGGGATTTCAGCTTTCTGTTTAGATTTTAGATGAAAGGCTGCAGTTGGAAGTGATTGTTATAAATATTTCCTGCTATCTGGTAGCAGCCTGACTTCAGTCCCTTCTAAGGAATTCACAGACATCATCTTTTACAACCGTTGCAACGGAAACCCTGCCCTTGGTGAAGAGTGTTCAAGGGAAGTGTGCCCCGGAGCTGCCCGGCCCCATGGTGCACTGAATGTGGGGCTGAAGGCCTGCGTGGCTACAGACCTCTGCTACCCATGCTGCAGCTCTGTTGTTTTGCTGTGGGACTGCTGCTAGGGCAACACACACATCTGGCATCACGCGCTCCAGCTCAGGAGACAAAGAAAGACCATCAGCAACACTGTGAGGCTCCCTGTGAGCACGAACAGAGGGGCACTGCTGGGATCTGGAATGCTGGGCTTGCAAAGGAGGTGAATGTGTGCGGTGAAGAGGGACATCTGTGTTCTCCACTAGTTTCTCCCAGAAGTGGGAATGCATGCTATGGCAATCCAGGAATCTACAGCCACTCTGTATAGAAGGACTAAAAAAAAACAAACCAAAACTACAGTGAGATCAGTCAGAAATCCTGATTCCTAGGGCCTCTGGAAATTGGTGCCACAGAAATGCTGCACCCTCATGCAGTTTCCAAAGAATAAATCTGCTTTCAAAAAAAATCCATCTGCATATTGCATGTATTTATAGTTTGCTGCAAGCCTTTCCAGTGAGAACTTTTAGAATTTATTTAAAATTAAAGTGACTAGCGTGACATACCACTACTTAGCCTTTTAACAAAAACATTTTAGTCTTATAAATACAGTTGCTATTATTAAACTCCAGGAAAAGCCAGCAAGCTGCTCCAAATAATATCCTTCAGATGTTTGCCTGCCTGAACTCTCCAGATACAGGGAACTGAAGCATTTGAACACCTTGTTGGAGGCCGGGATTACGTTTTAATTTCTGCTTCCATTATGGCAGTTTAGACTTGATTTAAACTTTGTTTTCCCTTTTCCATTACGTTATTCCTTCTATGTTTTTTCTTTAGGCCCTTTTTTCTTTCTTTCTCACAGCATAGGGAAGCACAGCTCCTGATGGCACTCTATGGCCTCCTCAGAATTATTAAGGTTGGGAAAGACCTCCTAAGGTTATCAAGTCCACCTACCACCAATAAACCTTAAGTACCACATCTTCCCTTTCCTTGGTCTCTTCCAGGGGCAGTGACTCCTCCACCTCCATGGGCAGCCTGTGCCAATGCCTCAGCACTCTTTCTGAGAAAAAAATTTTCTAATATCCTTACAGAGGGACCCATCTCAGCCACACTGGTGTATGGCCAGTTTGTTTCGAAACAAGAGCTGAGCAGCTCTACTTCGTGCGGCCTTTAAGCCTGTGTGGCTGCTGAGAGAGGGAGGAGGCAATAAATCTCTTCAGCCAAGAGCATGGACCCATCCAGTCACTTAATTAATGAGGGGCTTTCTCCTTATTTGTAACCTCCTTTCAAAGCAAATGAGTGTGACTGGTAATGAAAGGAAACATATGCAGTAGTTTAAAAATAGATGTCAGTGTAGCGAGGAGAATCATTGCCCTGCTGTGCGTAGCTCAAGTTGGCATCCAGCATACCCCATTTGCCTGAGACTGTGAACAGGAATGAACTGGAGTGCGTGGGGGTGCCTTTGCAGAGCCAGGATTCTCTGCCCATAGAATCACAGAATGATCCAGATTGTAAAAGAGCTTCAAGATCACTGAGTCAAGCCATCGACCTGGACAGCTGAGCCTATTACAGCACCACTTGTACCAGAGTCCCTTTGTACCATGTCCACCTGTCTCTTAAGCACCTCCAGGGATGCCGATTCCACCACTGCCCTGGACAGGCACGTGATCCAAGTAGGAAAGCTTGAGGTCTTAGCAGTTATCTTTCTGTCTGGCATAGGACACTGAGAGGTATCGAGAGACTTCTGTGAAAATCATTTTTGTTTGCTTTGTCCTTATTCCAGGTTTTCTATTTTCCTTCTTAATTCAGACACTTTAAAGGACTTGTAAATGTTATGCTTCCGAATGAAAAGCAGACAAGCTTATTCAGTCAAATTCTGTAAGTAGTCAGGAGTTCATGAAGAAGGGGCAGCAGTTCTCAGTGTCGTGCCTTCCCGTCCTGCCTGGAGCAACTGCACTCATGGCCACATCTGTCCCCAGGCAGGCACCTGCATGCTGCTCCTCTTGGTGCCTGTCACTGCCACTACCAGAGCAACAAGGGCAGTTCTCCATGCAAAGTGAAAGAAAAAAGCAAACGCTTAAGCATATGGGGGGGGGGAGGAATTGGTTAATCTGTTACAATTACTTTATTGTTTTTTAGCCCTGGAGGTTTTGTGATGGTTTGAGAGATAAGTCTTTCTGCTGTATCTGTAGTGTTTAGTAATCTGCCAAGTAATTGCATTGATTGTAAAGATGGTGTGGTAATATAAGCATATGTACAGCTGGGATCCAAAATGCAGAGCTAATCTGACTGGGGGTGCTGAGCAATAGGCAGTGCAGAAGTAATGATTATTAATAGTGTGTTGACATAGGCTGATAATGCCCCAGAGCCTTCATTCTCCGTATCTCACCAGAGGTAGATGGATGCTTGGTGCGGAAGGTAAACACCATGTAACTAGGAAACTGCCCACTGCTAAACTTCCTTAGTGTATTTATATAAGGTAGCGTGTCCCTAGAGACACAAAGCTCACCAGTATGGGGGCTTTGGGGGTGCATTTGGAGCTGAGGGTAACCAAAATACCAGAGCAGGGGATGGGGCCCTGTGTCTTACAGTCTTCTTTTCACAAAGGATTGTGAAATGTGTTCAAATGTGATAAGTGTAGACACAACGCAATGTGTAGGCAGGAGCAAGGTTGTGTATGGGGAGGGCTCATGTCTGAGTTAATAACTCCCATAGCCAAAAATAATTAACGTTGAGCCGTACTGCTGGAAGCAAATGCAAGATGAGCTAGAAAAATATTAAACGAGGGAATTATTATACATCCTGAAGGACAGGACTGGTTGAAAAGGGAGAGAAGAAATTTAACTGGGGAAAAAAAATTCAAAACCTCATGGTGCTGGAAAAAAAAATTAAAAAAAAAAAAAAAAGAAAATCCCTAAACCAACCCAAAACTAGAGTTCTTGTGTTTTCACTTTCAGGTTCTTATTGCGTTTGCCAGTCAGGTCTGTAAGTGGCTGCCAAGTCACAGGGAAGGTTGGGGAAGTAATTGGGTTTTTTTGGTTTTTTTTTTGTTTTTTTTTGTTTTTTTACTTTTCCTCGTTCTAAGTTTTGTGCTTTTTTTTGCTCTGCCTCCTATTTTTGGGTTTGTGGAAAGAAAGTTCTGATATGGCAAATAGGAAGTAAAACTAGGGCTGTTGATGAAATCCTAGCACAGTATAGAGTTTCAGCTTTAGAAGGTTTCTTAAACTCCATAGGTTGCTCTGAAAGTAATGCCTCCTATTTATTTCTGTGGAAGCGACAACAGATACAAAGATAACAAAAACACTGTAGCTGAGAACTTGTTCAATCAAAGAAACACTGTTTTTCAGCATAGCACATTTAATGGTTGTGACTTTTTTTTCTCTGAGGAGACACAAGCCTGCATGCTGCACTCAAAATCTGCATGGCTATCCAGAACTTATGTCTTTCAGATCACTGTCACCACTCCACCCACCACCTCATTGTGCTCACATCCATTGTTTGGTCTCCAGAAATGTTCAGCAAGCATCAGTGAATATCAGTGGGTTCCATTTTTTTTTCCCCCACATGAAGGAATCCAGTTTCATATCTCTGCTCCATATGCATATCCAACTTCCACGTTGGATGTTATTGTGCCAGGTTGTCCCTCTGCTGTGGTCTGTCTCATGGCAACAAAAGGAAACAATATTGGTGGGAAGGTTCAACCCCTACTGCTGTACCACTGATATCTGCCTCTGGCATTACGTTGGCCCACAATCAAGTGGGATGCATTACTTTTGGAGCAGCTCTCATGTAGGAAGTGGCAGAACAGTTTCTTTTTTTTCCCCCTGCATTACTGACAATATTGAAAAGTTAATGAAAACTTGGAAGTAGAAGAAATGGGAAGGAAATACGGAAACAAGAAATAAAACAAATCGAATAGACAGCTAAAACATGGCATTCAAAGTTTTGTTTCAAGAGTAGTGAGGGCTTGAAATTTTCAGCAAAGAATTGTGAGGCAGTTTTCATGGAGGAAAAACCTTCCAGCACGACACTTTTGAGCAGCTCTGGTAATAACTTTATTCCTCTGCAGAGATTTGGGGATGTTCAAAGGAAATAATTTCTTTGTAAGCCAAATCACTCAATTCTACACAAATGCAGTGGTTTACTCTGCCTTGTTGAAGAATCTGAGTTCCCTTAGGAAGGAAAGCTGGGGAGAACTCCTACCATGAGGACAATTAGGGCTTCAGAGAGGGGACAGAACTGTCACAAGCAGAGGTATTTCTGACTGTAGGATACAAATTCTCAATCACGTGAGTTAGCGTTACAGGGAAAGCAAGCAGCTGAAATTGAACTATGCTATGCAGAAAGCTGATCTTACTGCTCTCTGCACACTGAGTATTTACTCTGATCTAGGTTTTATTTCCTAGGAGGCTTAAGCCTCCCTTGACCAGAGTGGTATGTTGTTATCAACAGCAAATTCACACTTTTTCTTGGGATTGCAGCTTGTACCCTACTTAAAAGGTGGACCTCCTCGTAGCCGCAGCCTGGGTGGGAGGAGGGGTATATATGAAGCTTTCCCTGCCATCTAGGGGAAACTAGCTGTGGCATAGTCCTTGTACTTTTCTGCACACTACTGTGTTAGCAGCTGAGACAAACACCTTGTCCCTTCTTTTCACTCTGAAAGGATCATCTTGGCATACTTCTGTAGGTGCCCTGAGCCAGTCTGGTCTCAGTCCCTCCTTGCGCAGGTATGCCAGAGATGTGCATGGCACAGCTGCAAGTTGTGTAGATGACCCTCTGGCTTGTGCTAGCTCTGCTTCAAGCACTGCAATGTGTACAGGGACACTGATCAAACCAGGGCCTCATCTTTATGGGGTGGAGAATACAACCACAGACCAGGACAAACGACTGTGCCTCTTCCTTTTCAGATATTGGATATGAAGCAACTAAAAACCTGTGCTTAGATATGCAGCACTTCATAGTTAATACTGGAAGGAACTGATTTTTTTTTTTATTGGTTAGACTCTTGAGCAAGTCTCCTGGCTCACAACATGTGCATCTATGGAGAATGGGAACGAAGGATTATTTGGGGAGTGAACGAATGACTGAACTCTGGGAAACATCCCTACCTGAGGATAGGGGATTTTACCTCTCAGCCTGCATGCTTAGTCAAGCATCCATGTCATGACAGGCCTTAGGAAGATGTATCAGTGGTTTTCTTAAGTTGAAGACAACCAGAATTTCTTTTGTTGCTGAGTAAATGCTTTGGATCTCTTTTTCCCACTGCATATCATACTTTGCAGGCTAAAAAAGACATGAGAAATAGAAGTGACTGATTTTTCCATTCCTTAAGCTGGCTCCACGTGGGTTGATTGCTCAGGGGATTTCAAGGCAGACTGAAACACAGACAAATGCTGGCTTCGTGTACACTCTTAAATATTGCTGTGTTTTGAATTTTGTTAGAAACTTGGCAGACTTTTGCTTGAGCACTATCTTCCTTTTCTGCCTCCAGTTTATCAGCTGCCATAATTTCAGGCGCATAACTGCAGTGTAGAACCATTTACTGCAGCGCGCATGAGCAGGGGAAGCACTCTAAGAACGTCTGATTAAAGTACTCAACATACTAGAAGCTGGCAGGCAGAGCCAATTAGCCCCAAACTGGTACACTGTATAACTGAGGGAACCTGACTTGTGCCATCTATCCTACTGTGCTTGGGTAGGGAGCTTAACTGCCTGGGAAAATGTCACCATCTTGTCTGGGTTGTATTCTCTGAGCTCTACCCAAAGAGACTTTAGGTGTATATATACTCAAGGCAGAGGATGCCATAAAGTAGTGCCTCGCTCAGAAAGTAAATTCAGTCTCATGATCTTTCTGAGCTGATTGAAGCCCTAAATCCTGCCAATGATGCAGCCATAATTCCTTCTGTGAGGCGCTGAAGACAGATGCACAAATCCTAGTTTATCACAGCAAATAGGTGTTTTTCCATTGCTCCAAAGAAGCTTTTGACTTGTGGAAACCAGAATCCTTCATTTGGGGTTTGCTGTAGTATGTTCTGTTCAGGGTCAAAAATGCAAGATGCCAGACACTTGTTGTACTGACCACAAGGATGATTGAATTAGACAATTAGGTCTCCCATCCTTTGGGGATGGGTATTTGATTTTGCTGTTTGCGAGAAGGGATGGGTACAAAATGACTGAGGAAGAAACCTGGCACCTCTGGAGCAGCACCAGCCCTCAGCATGTTGATGACCTGAAGGCAGGAGGGAAAAAGGACTGATAACTGATGAAGCTATTAATGCAACAGGATGGCTTCTTGAGCGTGGTCCAGACCATGATGCATTTGGGAGTCACTGGCAACTTGCCATCTGCAAGGGAGATATTCAGAGTCTCAGAGCGGTAGGGAGAGATCCCCTGTTTGCTTTTTGTTTCCCTTACAGACAGATCTGTCTGATGTTCAGAATCTGCTGATGAGAGATTAAGACACAGCTCTCTGTAGCAGCTTTGTTTTCTATGGGACAGACAGCTCTGACTGCTGTGATTTCTAGCATCGCATTGCATGCTTACCTTGAATTTCCCCCAGCACTGAGCAAGTGCCCCTGCTGCTGACAGTGTAGTGTAGCTCAAGGGAAGACTGGGGACCAGGGAGGCATGACTGGCATTATGGACTACAGCAAAAGCATCACAATGGGTGCATTAAGTGCAGGAAAAAGCTGTGCTGCATACACAGTCACGTTAGCCTGGAGTCTGGGAACTCGTGTACATGAGAATGGGCAGTTCTGCTGACCCCCTGACCAACCTCTTCTGCTAAGAAGGATGAGAGCTTCCAGGAGGGCACCCCCTGGAAAGCCCCAGCTCCTCTGGTCAACTCCATGCATCTGCATGTTTTGCAAATGCAATTCACTAATTGAGACTGCTTTGATGAGTGGTGTTTTGAGGGTGGCTACGTTTCATTCAGTGTCTCTGTTTCCAACTGCAAGGGAGCAGGTGTCTGAGTATCCTGCACACATGGGGCAGATCTTGCATGTGCAGCAGAAGTTTCCGTGTAGCAAGCGAACTCTTCAAAGATGCTGACTCAGAATCCCACAGGAGAACAAGGCAAGATTTTTGCTGGCTTGTCTGTGTATCTGTATAATTAATGCAATTAAAAATAGGGAGTAGATTATGTGGGGACCCATCCAAAACTGTGGCTCTTTAAAGATATTCCAAATTGGAGATAGTCTTGGGAACAGTCCTTAGAGGTGGGGGAAACTGGGCAGACAGCCAGAGAAGCTCTCCTGAGGAAGCAGCATGGACAGGCTGGAGGTGGTGGCTGGATGGGGTCTGAGGAAGGGTGGTTGCAGCTTCTGCACCCCCTGGCACGGGTTCCCCTGGGGCATCTGAACCCCCTTGCAGATATTTTGCTTTTTGAATTTCAGCAGCATTCCACTGGACGTAAATCAGAAATCAGTGCGACACTGTAGGGTGTAGGACATCACTTCAAGGCAAATTTGTCTTCGAATTGGTGGGCATAGCTATTCTCAAACTGTTCACAGCTATGTGTCCACTCAGGGTTTTGCACAGCTGTGCATATTGAGTACTCCCAACAGCAGAGATCAGGCATGTAGAATAACTCCTCTCTCAGGAGCAAGTGAAAATTTTGCCTGGTTTTGGCAGCTATTCTCATCTTTTTTATCTGAGTCCTCTGCAACATGAGGAGTGGAGATGGTTTTCTGCAAACGGACTACTGCATAAGCACAAGTATGAAACAGTTCCATCCTGTTCATGATCCAGAGACTCAGCTGGCTTACTCATCAAACCCCTCTTAAACCACTTGGTAGACATCTGCTGCTGGTTTTGAGGGCTAACCACACATTGTTTTGGTTGTGAGGAGGCACAGTCCCTGCAGGGTGTTTGGGGGCGATTTGATTTTATATGTGTTTGCTGGAGTTGTGGTTTCCATTTTCATGTCAACAAACATGAGCCTGCATATGCCAGAAGAGCTTGGGGGAAGAGGATGGCCACAGTGATGGTCTCAAGCAGCATGACCCAGCCTGGCTGCGGCCCCAGGACCTGCTGTATTGCCATGACCTACATACACTCACACTGGCATGGATGTGTTTCCAGATTTTGTTCCTCTCAGCCTCACTGGGAGGAATGAGAGAGGTTTTTTGGGGCCAGGCTGAGTGTCTGTGTTAGAAGCACTCCTTAGCACATGCTTTTTGCTGTGTAAATAATAAATAGCACGTTTAATATTAAACAGTCTGTGTGCTTGCCAAGCCTTGTTGCACAAGAGAAACCTGAAGCTTGCATTGCAAGGATGATGAAGCAAGTGCAAGTTCATGGGTTGGAGAGGAGGCACTGTCAGTGGGTGATGCCTGGTCAGTGAGCTTGGACTGTGCACATGCATGGGTGCCCACTCAGGTGAAGTGGGGAGCAGCAGGATTGTGCAGTTGGCTTTTCCATCTCTACTTTCTACAGTTCAATGGTTGTCAATCATTTGGGAAAGCTAGTTGTGTTCCTTCATGGTTCCAAGTGAATAAGGAGTGGGCACAATCCCTGAGGATGTGACACAGTGTGAATCAGGCATCTGTCTGCCAGGGTGTTATTGCATTAGCTAAATGTTCCGGTTTCTACTGATGCATGCTCTGCTCTTGCATGGCTGCTGACAGTGCATGGAGCAAACACATGGCAGCAATGAGGCAAGGCTGGGCAGCCTGATTTGATTTTGCTGTTTGCTTGTGAAAGATTCACGTGAGATTATTCTCCTCCCTCTAGATGAAGATGAAAAATAACATTACAAATAAAGCCTAGTGGTGAATATACTGAGCTGGTCTTTAAATCAGTCTTCGGAGTCTGAAAGCAACACACACACACTCACATATGCAAAGCCCAAGCTGCACATAATGGATTTTGAGAAAATGAGCTCTCGGCTCCCTCCTCCCAGCTTCACTTTTTAGAGAATGCCTTTCCTTCATTTTGGAAATGATTGCATTATCTCAAACTGCTTGTAAATCTTGTTAGCCAAGTAATATAGTTTGGACTAAATGTCTGTTCCTACATGAGCCCCAGGGGAATATGGAAAATAACCAATGCAGCCCTTTGTGAACTTCCACCAGCTCTGTGAAGGAGACTCCTTTTTTTTTGTGATTAACTGCAGTTTTTCTCTTGGTGAGGCAGAGAGAGAGAAGCAGAAAGATTAATGAAAATTAGGTCTATTTAAGCTACTGCCATTCTCAAGTTGTGTGTGCAGCCTTGCCACAAACTGAACTCATCACCAAATGCAGTATTAATCAAACTGGAGTGCAGGCACTTAGCTACCCTGTGTGCGTGCATGGTTGCATCTGTGTGTACACCACGGTGTCCACGTCACATGCGTTTGCATCAAAAGGAGCGGAGAAACAGAGACAGCATGTTAATTTTCCTATTTATTATTTATGCATTTGAGAGTCTGCACCAGCAGAGCTCATGGAGCTGTGACTGATAAGTTAATTGGACACCACCCTGGCATCGCTAGAAGCTGCAAACCCAGGGACAGAAATAGTGACTAGGGCTGTAGGAGTGCATGTCCAATGTGTGTTGACGGCTTAAAGATGCAACGCAACAGCTGCTGATCCTGCTCCAAAGGGAACTGATGCAGGGGGTCTCCTTGGGCTCCACATGCATGGAGACAAGTTACATCCATTATTCTTTCTTCACTGCAGTGACCATAGCATGTCTTGGCTGTGCATGGCTCATTTACAAACACGAGTAACAAGTCTACCACATCTCAGAAGTACATCTCAGGTACCCTTCTGCATCTATGCTAAAAGGTACTGTGTGCTCCTTCACATCACATTTGGCAGGTCCCCTTTGAGATGGTCCCTACTGTGTTGGGTACGAGTAGGCTTAGAGAGCCCTTTCCCATAGGAAGGGCCAAAGGTAAAGTGTACCATGGATTATTTGCTTGTCCTCTGCAGCCTGCAAGTTGTTTCATTTCCAAACCTATTGCTTCTGGCTGTGAAGCTGTGAAGCTGTGAAGCACGAGGTTGAAAGCAGTCAAGCTAGGAAGGGAGGATGGTGAAATAAGGCTGCTGTAGGATAAAAATTGATGATGGTCAAAGCCCTATTCACTGGGAGTTGGGGGAAACCCTCCTCAAAGGGCTATGGCAAGTCTTGCACGAGCCAGAGAAAAGCAGACTTAGTTGCTCCCTTTCCCAGCAAGTTCAATCCTTTTGTTCTCTCTGCAGTCCTAGCTTTTTTTTAATCTTAATTATTTGTATGCATTTACACATTTCAATCACCATATGAGTTTCTCAGGCTTCTCAGCATGAATTCAGCTGTTGGCCATTGGGTTTAGATAAGCCTCTGCTAGGTGAGCAGAGGTTGAAGTCTGACAGCTGTGTTTTCCAGGCCTTGTCTTGCCTGTGTTTTTTATTAAGCCCTCCAACAGCCATGGTTTTTTTCTAAATTTGCATTTAAAGTAACTGTATTTTCCACATAAACATCTAATTCTTTCTTAAATCCTACTAATCTTCTGACCTTAAAAATACTTTGTCAGTTAGTGCCGCACTGTGTCATTCTTCAAGAAGAATAGCAAAATCCTTTTGTTGCTTTTAAATCCGTTGCTTTCTAATTTCTCCAAGAGATCACTTGCTCTCGTGTTAAGTAAGGATAAATAAGAAGTGTCAGGCAGACCTTTTATATATTGCTTTATCTTTGATCAAAACCAATCTACCCCATGCAGCTTTACTATGGAAATGTCTACACCCCTTAATCAGTTGTCACCTTGTTACTGATATCATCCCCTTTGGGGGCAGAATGACAGAAAGTATGTGCACTGCCTGCAGGTTTACCAAATGGCATTCATGCTGGTTTCATACTTCTTTCCAATCTGCTGTTTGCATGTAAAGGGTTTATTTGGTTTTCTTGATGTCGGAGAGGAGCTCTGCACAGGGATGACTACAGCAAATACTGGTCCTTTATGCCAGCTATCACAGCTAATTTGCAATGTAGGGCATGCAGGTGCAGTTTTCTTGTTTGTTTGTTTTCCATCGATGTGTACATTGCTTTGTATTAACTTCTACAGACTTTGTCTTCCCACTTTCTCAACCTTTGGTGGGTGATTTTGTACAGTCCTCTCTGAGCTTGAATCAAATAAGCATATATAGTATCATAGAATCGTTAAGACCACCAAGGTCATCATGTCTGCTGAACACATCCCTCAGTGCCAAATTCTTGAACATTTCCAGGGACAGTGACTCCACCACATCCCTGGGCAGCCTGTGCCACTGCCTCACTGCTTTTTGGAGAAAAATGTTTCCTAATATTTAACCTGAACCTCCCCTGGTAGGACTTGAGGCCATTCCTTCTCATCCTATCACTGTTACCTGGGAGAAGAGGGCAACCCCTGCTTGGCCACACGCTCCTTTCAGGCAGTTGGAGAGAACAATAAGGTCTTGCTTAAGCCTCCTTCAGGCTGAACCATCCCAGCTCCCTCAGCTGCACCCCAATCAGATTCATGGCTCCAGACCCTTTACAGCTTTGTTGCCCTTCTCTGAACACACTCTAGAGCCTCAGTGCTTTCTTGTAGTGAGGGAAATATATGCATGCATATATATACATACAAATGGCTTTGTGTGTGTTTTCCTAGGATTTTTACAAAGCCCTCTATATTTTCTAATGCAACTAGATCGTACCCTACTGTTAAGCAAGTTCTCCTGAAAATAGACCATTTGTTTTTCCTCCTTGTTTTCCACTTTTGAGCTATTCTTGAATCCATGACCTGTCTCAGATATTTTTAATGGTGATCACTGTCTGTTGTTGCCCCCCTTTTGTGAGGCCTGTACCAGGTTGAAGCCATTTGAACTATACACTAGATAGTGCTGCACAAAATGCTCTTAGATTCTTATCATCCAATTTCCTGCTCTAACACTAGACACCTTCAGTGATGGCTCACCCTCTCTCAAAATCTAATCCAGTTATGCCCAAAGCCATTTTTTCTCACTGAGAAGGAAATTGTTAGAAATTACTGTGCAAGGAGGCAGGAGAAGGAAGGCAAAATGTTGAAGACCTGATGTTGCTCTACCAGTGAGCTCATGAGGCTGAGTGCATCCAGGGCTCAGTGCTGTACTATAGGGTGTTGCCTTGCTCACCTGGTGTTGTAGCCTTTCAACTTCAGCCTCGCTGTGAGAGGAGCCTTCATTTCATGAAGCTATATAAAAAAAATAATAATAATAATAAGTTAACTTCATGTTCAGTGAGTCTCTTGATGACAAATAATCTGATGACAAGGCAAGCAGAGTGTTTTTCTCTAGCAAGGGTTGGTCCCTCATTCAACACAAAGTACTCTATAAATGGTTCTTTAAATATAATTCTGGTTCACCATGCTGGGAGAAATGGAGTGCATCATGCATGCTGTCACTGAGCCATTGTGAAACAATGTTTAAATAGTGTAAAGGGGGAAAGAACATGAAGGAAAAAAAAAAAAGATTGAGTTTTTTTTATTCCAAAGCAGCATTGCAGTGTGTGTGTGTTGGGGGTGGAATTCAGAAGTGCTGCATTTCACAGTTCCCCTCAAACTGGAAAACAATTCCCACTAAAGAGCACTAAGTACCTAGTGAGGCGTCTACTTTAGAGGCAGAAATGCTGGCAGCATCTTGAGCTGACCTGGTCAAGCTATGTATTAAAAAGATACAGGAGAGAGACAGTACAATCTGCAGACATACAAAGTCTGGGGACAGCACTGAATGTAAAGTGATACTGCTCCAAGCACCCTTCAACCCTGCTTGCCAGAGCCATCCTTGCATTCTCTGCTGGGTGGCAGGCAGTTGTTCACGCAGATCCCTGTCTCAGTAGGTCTACAAAGAAAATGAGGACCCTTCTGTAGCTCCCAGTCTGCATTTCTTTCATGGTCCTATGTGCTGTGCTGCTTCTCAGGGACATAGGGATTTTGCTTTTGAGAGGTGATTAAGGGCTCCTGAATTAGATGCAAAACCTATATGAACCACCACTCGCAAGGCAAAGCCCTGTTTCAGGGTGGAGGCAGTGGTATTCTATAGTAGTATGTTGTTGAGCTTTTTGTGTTGCTGATTTAGGAGTGGAACCAATTAAAGAGTTTAAATGTCTCTGAAGCACAGCTTTCCACAAGTCACCACCAGAATATGAATACGTGTGTAGATATACATTGTCCTGGGGGTCTTGAACAAAGGTCTTATGAGAAGCAGCTCAAGAAACTGGAATTGTTTAGTCTGGAGAAGGCTCAGAGGAGTCCTTATTGTTCTCTACAACTGCCTGAAAGGAGGTTGTGGTGTGGTGGGAGTTGGCCTGCTCCTATGTAAGTAGTGATGGGATGAGAGGTAATGGCCTCATGTCCCACCAGGGGAGGTTCAGGTTAAATATTAGGAAACATTTCTCCTCTGAAAGAGTGGTCAGGCACTGGAATGATCTGCCCATGAAGGTGGTGGAGTCATCATCTCTAAGGGCGTCCAAGAAACATTTAGATGTTGCACTTAGGAAACATGGTTTAATGGCGAAATATTGATGGTAGGCAGACAGTTGGACTAGATGACCTTGGAGATCTTTTCCAGCCTTAGGTTATTCCATGATTATAGCAACTGTGTTGAGTGCTTATGACGGTGTTAGTGTCCTTAATAAGAGGACTCAACAAATCTTGGCCAACATTTGCATGAATTTACCAAAATCTTTTTTTTGTTGTTTGTTTTTTTTTACTTTATCTTGCCAATTTTTTTCAACTGGGAGAGGGATTAAAGGCTTTATCTGCTGGAATAAGGACAGAAGAATAAGCAGAAATATGGAGGTGTTCCTGGAGAGGAGTCTCATGTGACAGATGCTTCAACAAAGAGGAAGCAAAAGCGAGTCCTAGCAGAGGATGTGATAGTTTTTATCTATCATGTGAAAATGAGGGTGCAAAACACAGCTCATGGTGAAGCTTTCTTATCCCACATGCTATGGGCTCCTGCATGGCCATACCTCCATGGGAGAGTTGCGCTCCCACCTCCTTGTCCAAGCACTGTAGACAGCTCTGCAAAACCACACAGGAACTATTCAGCTGTCCTCAGGAGTCCTGGTTGGACCATGTCACAGAGCAGGATCACATTCCTGATCCGGATGTGATTTTCTTCTTTCAGTGTCAGTGGGGCAGTGGGACAACACCAGCACTTGGAAACCTCCTGTGGCTTAAGATCTGAGACCTCTGATCTGAAGTGTACTAAAATGAAGGATGTTAAAGACCAGGAGGGGAGAACTTGGCCAAGATACTGATGCTCCTCTGTGCTTGTGTGTGAGCGCATGCAAAAAGAAAAAAAAAAAGAAAACACTTGGGTATGATTCACCCAAATATTGTGTGGGGGAATCATTTTCCACCAGGGAGATAATTGCTAATTACATGAGTATGAAGCAATTCGATTTGCAAAGTTTTGTTCTTTGCAGCCTGAGAAACCTAATTTTGCAGAAACTGGGGTCACGGGTATTTAGGCAACGGAGGTATTGTTGTATCTGTCAGAGCCCTGAATTTAAGTTTTCAGGAAAGCCGCCGCTGCTGCTCTTTAAAATAACTTAGCTTTATTTATTAGCTCAAAACTTTCCCAGAGCGAATGACAAATAAAGCCTGTGGTATTTTTCCAGGGCTTATTTTGAGATAAAAGCTATCTGGTATAAAGGGCTCCACTGGCAGCAGAACAAGACCATAAATCAGCATTGGGGAGCAGGCAGAGCTCTCTAACAGAGGTGGGGTGTGCCCAAGGGTTTCTCTGCTCCACATGAACCAGGGCTGACATGGTGTGGAGGTGGGGGCAGCTCCCTCCACTGGTCTGGTCAACCTTCTCTGGTCCAGGGGTCATGTCCACTGTAAGGCCCTTCTTCTCACAGCTAGTACACAGCCTGAACCCCTTTAACAGCTCTACATCTTTCTTGTGCCGGGAGCCCCAGGCCTGGACATGGTACATCACACAGGGTCCTATGGTGGCTGCCAGCTGGTTTTGCTCAGGAAGAGACAGATGGATAAAAGCCTGAGCACCTGTCTTCTGTAAACCCCCATAATACACAGGGTTGACTTCTAGGGGTGGCTAAGCTGGTTTTCAATACTGACACAAGCCTGGGGATTCTCCATGGTACAGAATTTTTGGCTCAAAAAAGGGCAAAGAAAGGCAGTCTAAGGGGGGGCTAGTTGATGAATTAGCTGCTTGTCTTCAGCTTCTCAGAATAACTATGGTGAAATACATTTGGATTTTTCACCCTGCAAGCACACGGACTGAACTCCCTGTTTTTCATAGCATCGTTCTCCTCTGGCATGCTTTCTCCCATTTTCATAGCAGGCTACATTTCCCAAGGTACATGGCCAGGTTTTGTGAAAAGTTAAACCAGAGCTGCATGTGTGAAAGCACAGCTGAACTGGATTTAGATCAGCAGAGCTCAGAGCACGGTGCATACACACGCACAAAAAGGCAGCCTTTAAATGTTGCCAGCTCTTTAAAAGGCACTGCTTTCAATCTGTCTTCCTAACCTTCCCCCTAAAACGCTGCCTGGGTATGCTGATAGGCCACATTGCCTTCTAGTCCTGCAGCTGAGGTTTAAAGCTTTGCTGGCACTCAGAGCTGCACCTGTGGTAGGGTCTTGGATGATTTTGTTGCTCTGCTGCACCAATGTGCCATCTCACTGTGAGTGATCATAGAATCACAGAAGTGTCTGTGGTGGGATACAACTGCTGGATTACCATGTCCAAAAAACAGCCTGACCTATTGAGTCCTGTCACCAAACCAGGTCCCTTAGCATCCACACATCTCTTAATACCTCCAGGGACAGGGACTCTACCACCTCCCTTGGCAACCCGTTCCATTGTTTGACCACCCCCTCCATGAAGAAATTATTCATAATGTACAGTCGAAGCCTCTCCTGGGACCACTTGAGGCCATTTCCTTGTGTCCTATTGCATGTCACCTGAGAAAGGGTGCTGATGTAGCTGGGAGCTGCTGCCTACCATAGCAAGGAGCTGCAGAAAGCCTGCCTAGGGTACCAGCTTTAACAGCTTTGTGTGAGAAATCAACTCAAGAAGCCCCAGTACTGCCAGAAACCTCCTGGGACTGTTGTAGTAGGCGTGGACGAGGCAACAGGATGTGATGTGATAGGACCTCCTCTGCTCTGAGAAACTGATGTGCTTTGTACTGCTTAGGGGGCGTAGATGATGCTTATTATGTATATAAAAGAGCTGTAGTGCCTTATTAAAGGCCATTTTGCCATTTTCTACTTATCCATATTGGTGTCTGTGTGTGGCTATGGCCCTAGCAGGGGAGATCACTAGCCCCGGCGGTCTGAGCTTTCAGAATGGTGACAACATGGGACTGAGTATAGTCATGTTTTAAGAAAAATGTAGTTATTTCCATAGCCCCGAGGCTTGAAGAAACCATACCTTTAGGAGCGAGTCAGCTATCACTGTGCAGAGCCCTGCAAATAAACACTCACTGCAGCACTGCACATTAGGGACAGGGCCCCAGACCCCAGCTGGGATGCATCCTGTGCTCAGCACCAACACCTGCAGCTTGTGACAGTTCACAGGTGACTTCTCAACAGTCTGTGAAGATCATTTCCTGAGGGGAGGGACCCTGAATCTACCTCCCTGATGGTCAAAAATTTAATTGAAGTTACCTACCTTAGGGGAAAAGAGAAAGTGTGATATCAGCTACTAATGTTGCAGAAGAGGCCATCAGCTGATTCAGGTGACTTACAGTTTTGTTATCCTTCCTTGAGGGGATATGATGAGAGGCTTTAAGCTCAGTGCCATGCTTGTGCTTTGTTGTTTTGTTGTTGTTTTTCCTCTTCCGCCCTGTGCATTTTTAATCATATCTTAGGGCAGCTGCGGCATCCTGGCTTATTGCAGTTACATGTCTGTGTATCATCCATTCTTGCTCTCCCCACAGCTGAAGAAGCCTTTCAAAATTAAAAATCCTTCCCTCACAAGCACCTCACAGATGAAATATGCATTCCTGGGTAAAATATTAAAACAAATCCCTTCCACACAGGCACAGCCCATGAAGATGCCTTTAAAACAGAAAGGGAGGCATGGGTACGATGTTTGCAATCTGGAGCAGAGCAGTTTATAATCTGCCTGAACTCCCTGGTGCTATTTGAGTAGGTTTTTTTTTCCTGGAGTGTATCAGAACAAATTAATCAACGTTTTTCTTCCTAACTATATGCAAATAGGCTTCTTAAATTTCTGGCTGTAGGTTGTAGCACTAATTGCTCACTGGGCTCATCCAAGCAGCTTGGATTTGATAAGCCAAAGAAAGCACCAGACACTTGAGTGAATTTCTAATGCAAACTGACCAGCCCATTTTCCCTTCTGCAGCTATTAAAGGTCATCACAAAATGAAGCAGGGAGGCAGAGGGAAAATGGTTTTGCTTTGATGCTGGGCTCTTCTTTCTATTCTTGAAGCAGTGGTGGGGGAAAGGAACAGGAGTGAACCTCCCAATCTCCACTTTTACCCCAACCATGCCCCAGTACAAAGTATAAATGTTTATCGATAGTATAAGGACTGACAATTTAACAGAATGCTTGCAAATCCCTGAGCCGTTTCTCCTACTGGCTGGCTCCAACCAGATGGAGCTGGTGAGCTCCCACATCTTAGAAGCCCTGGAGAGACCCAGGGAGCAACAAAACTGCAAGCAGGCATCTCACAAGCCAGGTCTGAGGCCAGAGCAAACCTTGACTGCAGCTGTCACATCAGATCAGTGCTTCTGCAGGCAGAGAAAGGCTGAAATTGCACTGGAGCAGGTGATGCCACCTGCTCACCCCTTTGGGAACTGAGGTTGCAAAAGTCCTGGCGTTGCTGTAAAACTATCAGTGCACAAAACAAACTGCTTTAGATAAGTTTAGAGCCTGCTGATTGCTACTGGGGAAACTCAGCTCTTGTGCATGTAGCATCTCCCAGCAGGAGCTGCTACTCTCTTTGTGTCAAAAGCAGGAGGTTTGCAATTTGTCACCATCAATGGTGACATAAATCCTGTTGTAGAGGTCGGGAGCAAGGTTATCCCAGCAGCTCAGGTGTGCCTGGTGGCCAGAAAGAAAAGCTGGACCAGGGGAACTCTGCAGCACTTCAGGTTTGATCTCCCAAGCTTCCTGAGTGCTCTCCCAGCAGAGCTGTGTTTTTTGGAGAGTGTGACTGGCAGGGCACCTGCAGTGTTCTGCTATTAGAAAGGTTATTTCAGAAGCATTGAGTAAACTATTGATATAGTGCCTTCCACCAGAACCCATTGGGAGTGAGAACAAGATCCGTGTGCAGGGTGCCCAAGCTCAGTGATGACTGGGAAAATCAAAAGGTTGAGCAATTTGATTAATTATTTATCCATTATTCATTTACCCAATGTGTCTATAATGTTGTGCAGCAAGTGAGCAAGCTCAAAATTAAAAACCAAAATGATGGATGCTGCCTTATGAAGGCCTTTTCATCTTTACTCTTGAGACTCATTCAGCTTTAAATATTGATGGTGGACCTTCTGTTGGCAAACAAATATTGTGTAAATCCATCGTCTTCGGCTCGCTGGTCCTGCTTGAGAGGCAGAGGGTTTGTGCAGCTGCAGCTGCGTACTGGCTGGGGTGAAAGTGAGCCCAGATACCCTTTCATTACCTGCTAAAGCTAGGCAATTAATCTATGCTTGAGGACTTGCCTACTTGGCAATAAAGCATCAACAAGCTGCGGTCTTTAACATGCTGATCCATACAGCATCACTCAGAAGCTGTCAGGAATTTGGGAAGGGAGTTGTGCATGGGCTTTGTTCACTCCTCAGCAGCTCCTCTGGGACTGAGGTGGCAGATGGATGGCCAGGGGGAGCAGCGAGCAAAAGGCATGCTGGAGATGCCTTTGCCAGCTCTCCTGGGCCATAAGCACGTGGAGAGGTGCCTCTCTGGAGATGCTGTCCTCACACGACTCCCAGCCAAATATCACTGCGTGCTGCAGTGTGACTCCCACATGGCACACAGAGTGCTCTGGCAATATGCATTTTGGGCTTTCAGGCTGGCAGTAAACAACAAGTTTTCATCTCTCCCCTGCCAGAGAGGGTGATGTCAACTACAGTGTCCAGGCTTGTTCTTGTTCGACTTGTGGTGATGCATTTCTCAGAGCTGGGACTGCCCATGTTGTTTGAAGAGTGGGGTGAAAAGTTGCCCACAAAACCGTGATGTTCCTCAGAGCTACCCATCCATGATCACCTTGCCCCTGCTGTGCCAGAAGCATGATCTGTCACCCCTTGAGTTCTCTTCAAACCAACCAACCATTTGGGAGGCTAAGTACAGCCACCTGGAAGCAAATGGTGGGAGCTAAATGAGAGGATGTGTTGGCCTCTGCGAAGAGCTTGCTCGCATGGTAGCAACCTCCTCCCTCCCTAGCAGGAAGCCTTTCTCAACACTGTCATAACATAAGGGGGTAAGAACAACTCCTCCCCAGCGTGGAAGTCAGTTGTCAGCTGCCTTTGCACATCACACTCTCATCCAGCAGTTTGTCAGCACCTGTGCCTTCAGCAGTGTTAGGATATGTGAGCTTCAAGGGCTAAGAAGCAAATGCCATGAGCCCCTCTCTTCCTTGCTCTCTGGAAGAATGACCTGATATTCCTTTCATATTTCAAAAGCCTAAGACAAATATCTTAAACATGGAGTAAGGCCAGTCCAATTACTTCTCTTGGTCCCCTGCCCAGGGTTTATTCTGTGAAACAACTCGGTGACAAATGTTCTCATTGCAAGAAACTTTCTAGTACTTTTTTCCATTTCTTGATGCAATATAAACTTCTGCCTGAAGCTGCCCAGAACGAAGGTGTAATTCTGATCTGTTCAGGCCTCTGAAAAGCACAGCTGGAAAATATCTCAGTGAGGTGATAATCACTACAGCCTTGAGAAACAGATTTGTATAAATGAACCCAGTGATTTCTTTTGTAGCAATAAACTCCCCTTGTAGATATTCAGTCCTCATCCCCCTTTAATCTTTTCCCTAGGATTTCCAGAACAGCACCCTAAGACCGGACCAGGCTGCACTGCTCATTTTCAGTCTGTTCCAGGCGCAGAATGACTGCAGATATCCACTTGGCTTTCTCAAACTCCTTTTCCAAATCCTAGTTGTATGATAGCATTAAACTGAACTACTGCCAACCCAAGCACGGAAAACCGTGGCAGACAAACTTCACTTCCAAAAGGAAAGGGTCCTGGTGGAGGGCAGTGAGGGCAGTCTGGCAGAGCATGCAGGCCACTTCGCCCTGGCCATGCACTGCATCTCGATGTCAGGGCTTATTATTCAGCTCAGGGCTCCATGCAGGCTACTCACCAGCTCTGACTGCTTAGCCAAATTAATAGTGCTGAGCAGGAACAAGGAGTACTGGCAAGCTTCCTCAGGACTGGGCAGATCGTGGCTGCCCCACAACATGTGGAATGGGGCTTTCTCTTCCCTAAACACAGCAAGCAGCGAGCCTATTTTTTTTTCCTTTTTTTTTTGCGACTTCAGCAGCAGTCACTTTGTGTCTAGCCTGGGGCAAATCCCAGGTCTGTGGCGGGTGGCCCAACCACACGCTTCCCTTGAAAGCTCACTAGAAAGTCCAGTGTGTTGAACATCCAAGGAGTGAACAAAATGGGAGCTACCATTGTAAAACACCTGGTCTGCTGAGGGCTATGTTTGGTCAGAAAAGTGTTCATGGTACCACCATGCCTCCCACCACCACTGCTTTCGCAGCAGAACCCACCTTCTTTGCATTCTCTTCAGGGAGAGCTCAGTAACCAAAATTCAAAGTGCAGTGTAGAAATCTTTAACAAAATGCTCTCATTATCCTGAATATAAAAATGTTTAATTCCAAACCCTTTCTCCTAGTAATATTAGACAAGAGCAGCTTGTTCTAAACATGTCACTTTAGACAAAACCAGCATCTTTGTGGCTGAAAGGAAATACTTTGAGAATAAATCTTTGTGCCAGTACTAGTGATAAGTCTTTCATTTCATGCTCTAATTGAACGTTGGCTTTACAACTTAAAAGCAATCATCCTAAATTGCCTTTTGCTAATGTTAATGCTTCAGACAAAGGGTAACAGCCAGATTAGAGGTTCGTATATTATTCAGGCAAATCTGGGTTCTTCATACATCACTTTTTAAAAGAAAATTAATTTTTCCTCGTGTCAAAAGTGAAAATAGAGATAATGGATGATACACTTACATCATCCTGTATTTCTCAGATTGGCAAGAACATTGCCTCTGAACAAAGCGAGCCTTGGCCAGCATGATCACCCCTGTGCCCACCCCACAGCTGGGCAATGAGCGTGCATTCTCCAAAATGCCACCTCCTGTGATTCAAAACCCTGATTCCTCTGTGGGGAGACCAGCTCATGTCCTCTGCCCTGATTAGCAATGTCATCGCCATCTACTTGATAGACGGCAGCCTTTTAACTTTCTTGCTCTGCAATGGCTAACCTGCTGAGCTGAGAGCAAAGCTGGGTGCTCTTCCCAGAAGCTGTTCCCATGCCTTCCCCTTCCCCACTTTGTTCCTCTGCCCATACTTTCCTGACCCTGTAGACGTGTACCTGTAGGACCCCGTCTGCATGTCCCCAGACTGTACTTGCCTGAGGTGAAGGTGGGTTTGCACGGCAGCCCTGGTGCTGCTGTTCTCCCTGCATTTTTGGCCATGCCATGGGAATTCCACTCTTTCCCAGGGCTTTACTAGAAATAGTTTATTTTTAGCTCTCTGTGCTGGGGCCACGTGCCAACTTTGTGGCCGGGGTAATGCTGGTGACAAATAAAGATCCCCTCAGGCTGCTGGGGGAGCAGGCATCAGAGGGCACTACATTCAGACTGCACCATCCTGGGGCTAATCCAGCCCAAGGGCTCTGTCTCTCTTTCCCAGCTGTGCAAACAGCTGCCCAGCAGACTGACAGCTCCTTGGGCAGAGCAGAGGGTCCTGCAAGCTGTGGGAGCCTTGTGCAGCACAAACAGCAACCCAGTTCAAAAAAAAGAGCTGCAGATATGAGCTGTGTCTGAGGTCCCTCTAGGGAAACATCGCCACAAGCAGGCACTTCCAGGGGGGAGGGCTGGAGCAAAGGACACAGGCAGACCTTGGTTCCTTTCTATGCCAGAAGGCAAGAGATGAGGCTGTGCAGCTGGAGGCTTTCTTCTCGAGGTCAAGACGGTTGGGCGAGCAGAGAGCACTGCGCGGCTGCAGCCCCGCGGAGCGCACTGCGTGCCGCGATGAGCCCGGCAGCAGGTTGCTCCCTGCTGACAGAGGGCAGCTGCTACCAACAGGGATGAAATGGCCACGTGGGAGATCCAGGGCACGCTTGGGTTCTGAAGGGCAAATCCCATCTGGCTGCACTGCTCGCCGTCACCTGTACTCATCCCAAGTGTAAACGTGCAGCAGCTTGCAAGTTTGCAGCAATATCTAGAGTCTTATCTAGCACTTTTAGCTCAGAGGTCCCAAAGCAGTTCACAAAGTCCATGGTAACATGTAGAGACAAAGGAAACTGAAGCCTAGGAAATCTGAGGGAGGGGCTATGCGCTGGCTTATGCTACATGGCTGCATTTCACAGCAAGTCGCTCGTGGTCTAAGCTCTGCCCCATGGCTGTGATCAGTGCTTTGCACCCGCAGAGGAACACCCAGGTTTTATCTGCTTTGTGTTATTTACTCTGCAGTTGTCAGTCTCCCGTTAAAAGTGCTACAGTTTGAATGCACTTCTTGTTAATAGCTTGTTATCAGGATTGGTGCCGCTATGTACAAGCCTTATCTCCTTGATCCCATCTGTCTCGGGAAGTGTGGTCTGGAGGAAAGCAAGGCTATAGCCCAGGAGGGAGACCTGGGCACCCCACGGTTGTGCTACGACCGTCTCTAATTCATCTCCTCTCAGTGGAGCACTTAGAAATGTCACCGAAGTGCTGCAGCAGCAGTGATTGATCTCGTCTCCGCTGCGCGCCAACGGAGGAGAGCAGCTTCAGCAAGAGGAGACCTTGGCTCCCGAGCCTCCCTTTGAAGTGCAGGAATGAATTATGCAAAGTAATCCATCCCTTGGCTCCTCCAGCAGCTCCTGCTGTTTTCCTGTGGTCTCCCATCTTTATCTCTTTATCTCTGAGTGGTTTTGGAGCTACAGATGCCAGACGTCCTTTTGTCTGGTCCTCACCTGTGTCCCACAACACCCATGGAGATCAGGGCAGTTCATCACCTCTTTGGGATGTTGCACAAAGAAGAGGATGCTAGTCTTGGCAAGAGTGTAGCTTGCACGCAAATGGCTTCTCGGTGCAATGCAGCCACCATCACTGCACTGAGAACACAGTGCGTTCAAATACCTGCAGCCTAGCTCATGCCAGCAAGTCAACAATCCCAAACTGACCCTGCAGGGGATAGCTCTGGGCTTGACATTCTTCAGAGCAGCTCCTTTAGGGCTTGTATTTTTGAGATGCAGAGTTGGAATTTCTCCGTGTGCATCAGCAGTCTGGAGTGCTAAAGTCTTCTGCACGTGAGCTAATGAAATCCCCTATGACTAGTGCTTGTGGTTTGCCACTGTTTGCAGAAGAAAATAATAGCTAGCTTAAATACCTATTAGTCACCCACAGCTCTGCATGTCTGCACCATACATTTAGAAAACAGATGCAATTTAGCTGGCTAGGGGATTTTTTGAAAGAATCTTCTAAATGTGCACTTGTGAAAAATCAGCTTTTAAGTATGGGAGACAGGATATGGTTTGGCAGCTCTCACCAGATAAAAAACCAGTGTCCAAAGCCATTCCTAAAATGCTCGTAGGCAGCAGGAATACTTCTGGGGGGAGTTCAGAGCACAGCTGATTGCAAGCTTCAGGGAACAGATGCAAAATATTGTGTGGTCTTCTTAAGGCTTGCTTTCTCTTGCTGATGCAGCCAAGTTAGGTAAAAATTTGCTCTGAGCATGGGTCTCTCACTGCACCCCAGCAATGCTGTGTGTTTCTTTACAGGTGAAGGCATCTTCTTTCCTTGGCAGGGGAAGGGAAACAGAAGGGACAAGCACCTCCTTGTGCTCCTGGTCCTTGCAGCAGCATGGCACACAGAGGCTTTGGGGCTGGGTTGGACTGAAAACTGCGGTGAGGCTGATCTGAACTGCCCAGTCCCACCTGGCACTGACCTGCAGAGCAAAGGATGTACTTGCCACTCGGGCCCAGGGAAAGTTGCAGCTAATGGGTATTGATCAGAGGAGAGAAGAGATCTGTGGGCACAAATTTATGCGCAAGCCTGAAAGAGGTATGTTCCCTAAATGGGGAACAGTGTGAATAATTAGGCATTGAGACAAATGCTAATCAGCATTACATTTTGCCTCTGAGTCTCCAGACAGAATGTTTAATCTCTGGAATTAAATATTTCCCTGGTGAGAAACTCAAAAACTCCACGAGGCTCCTGTTTGAAAAACTAAGGCTGTTGCACATCGCTTTCAGATCTCTCTGATTGTGCAGAGTTTTCTGCCCAGAAGCTGGCCAGCCTCCAAGTGTTTTGAACTTTGTCTTTGGGAAAGACATAAAAGTATTAATTCTTCCCCATTTTTATTGAGACACCAACAGAGAAACATTTATTAATCAAAGACAACCTAAGACTACTTTCAATCAGATGTAGAGGCACAGGTTTTTATACAAGAGCCATGACACAAACATCTTCTCACTGTGAAACATTTTATTGAAGATAAAAGCTTAGATATTTGTTAACTGAAAAATTATCTCCTGCAAGTTGCATCTCCTTTTCTTTTTTTTTCTCTCTTTTTTTTCTTTTTTTTTTTCTTTTTTGTAGGCCTTAAATATAGGAGCTGAGGCATAGGAAAAGGATAGATGGTTTTAGGGCAATGTGAGTTGGGCATCTGACAACTGTAGGTTCAGGCAGCAATGAATCAATAACTGATATCCATCCTAGTTTTTGCTCTCATTAGTGATATCTGCTTTAAGGCATTCTCACGTGGATTATGATGTGGTCTTGGCTTGCATCTCAGAGCCTGAGAAATATCCTATATTGTGTGTGTGCACGCACTTATATGGTGACATATGTAAGCACCCTGAGCAAGCTTTGAGGTTGGATTTGAGCAAGGGTTGGACCAGAGAGCTTCAGAGGTCCGTGCCCACCCAAACCCTCTACAATGGTACATGTCTGATCAGATTTAAGGAGAGTATATACTTTCCTGAACCCTTTTAGCCTCTATATATACATAAATGTTTGTGCTAGTGGGAAAAAAATCAGCTGAATCAAGTCCTTGATTCACAAAGAAGCAAGAAGGAAAACAGGATTGCCAATTAAAAATCTTGTGTATGTACTTTTTTTTAAGATGTAAGGAAGGGGGAGAGGCATTTGTTTCTTTTAGGAGTAAGAGTTCTGGTATTATGGTACTTATTTTGGAAATTTCATGACAATGATTTCATCCTCTTTAGCCACTTGTGGTACATTTTTACCATGGTTGCCAAGTAACAATCACTAAGCGTTTTTGTGTGTCGATCAGTAAAGGAGAGTGGAGAGAAGGGATCAAATCTATTTTCAGAGATGTAATCGCTTGTGGATCTTTGTAGGTTAACGGTTAAGTTCGCTGAGCAGTGACAATGCTTCATTGAAGGCCTTGGGATTTACAAACAGGAAAGCAAAGCAAAGAGACTAAAGAGGGTTTTCTATTATTGTTATTACTCTTTCAGAACAGAGTGGCTTAGGAGCGATTAAGCAGGCATTAACTAAGCTGGACATCAAGTCCCACACGCGCAACAGGCGCATGATAATCCCTCCTTGAGCCCCCAGGTTTTGCTATGCCAGACCTCCCGGCAGCCAGCTCCAGCCCTGTTTTGCTCACAGTGGATGCAGTTGGAGAAGAAGCTTCCTTCACTGCCGAAAGCATGAAGGAAAGTGGAGAAAAGCAGAGAGATCTGGTGAAAAGTCACTCCGGGAGTTCTCACACTGTGGCAGAAGCTGCCTCTAGCAAAAGCATCCTGCAGTGCATCTCAAGGTCATCCATGTCTTTTTGAGGGTACCAGGCCACGGATGGGATTGCTGAGTCCTTCTGCAGTTAGCTGGCAGAACTGAACCCCATCTGCTTGGAAACTGCGATGGGTGGTGAAACACCAATGGGAATCCCACTGATGTTTCCCTTTCAAGTGGGGAAAGGTATGTGGTTGTTACTTTTTGGGACAGAAGGCAAAATAGCTTTGTGACCTGAGGGAGCAGTATTCAAATGGGAAGAAAGGAAAAGCTTTTAGGATGGTGAAGATGCTTTCTTACAAGTGAGATTCATTTTGTCAAGGATCTGATGAGGGTACTTGTAGGAACGTTATGACCCTTATGTTATTAACATAGAAACTAAGACTATAAATGAGTTGACATTTAAATGACAGTATAATCTGAATGCATCCTGGAATCACAGAGCAATGCATCATTGTTAATAAAAATGTAAAATTTTTTGGGTCATAAAGAGAACATCTGAAGAATTCTGTTCTGATCTACACTCTTTTAACACCTTATTCCTTCAGGGCAAGGAGGTTTTATGTCTGGAAAATGTAACACAGCCAGCCCAGCACCACAAGTGCAGGCAGAGGCACTGTCGCTAGGCCAGAAGCCATTTGTGCTCCCAAAGCCACTTTCAGATCTGGTAGCAAGTGATGCCCAGTCATCAGCAAGGCAAGTTCAGCCATGTCAACATGTGAGATGTGGGCTGTTTGCTACAGCTCATCCATGAGTTAAAGGGAACAGCTTCCCAGAAACCATGACGGTGATAAGACTTAACACTCACATCTGGACATTGTGGGAAAAGTCTTTCTCTCACTTATAAAAAGAAGCAGCCCTAGGTCTATCAGGATTTGTAGCTCACTTTGAAGGGATTTAAGATGAGTTGAGTATGGTTTCTTTTTTCTAAGAAATCTTGACTTCCAGACCGAAACTTAATCATCCTTTTCTGCTACTCAGAAATTTGGGGAACAACAGAAACAGGACTAATAACTGCCTAGGTGTTTAAAGACTTCATCCTTCTTTGGGGACCACAAGGGGGGAAAGACCCGTAGCCGGTTTTCCAAAGCCTTGTATGGCTGTCATCATAGAGCAGGAGAGATAAGGAGTCCTGCAGGACTTCTGTGGAGCATGAGCTCTGCTCCGGTTTTCACACCTCTGTTATCAGCGAGTTTCTGCTTTTGCTGTGCCTTTCCTATCTGTGAAGAAACATTTGGCATAGCTGCCCTGGATGTGTTAAGAGAAAGGCAGCCTTGGCCGTATCTACTTAGCTTCAGCCTGGCGACACATAACTTTTGCAGACAGATTTAGACGTCCTGACACACGAGCAGCCCTTCCTGTGCCACCAGCCGGGCTGGGACATTTCAGCCAGCACATACCAGCATGCTTGGTCAAATCCAGGGCTGCTGAGCTGTTTCTGTGTCCTGGCCAATTCAGGCCCATCACATCTTCCTTTCCATCTTGATCTGAGTGATTTTTAGAGAATGATAGAATCACAAAATGATCTAGGATGGAAACAAATTTCCAGATCACCAATTCCAACCATTAACCTGATCTACCAAGTCCCATTGCTGAACCACGTCCCTTAGTACCTCATCCACACATTTTTTAAATACCTCCAGGGATGGGGACTCCACCATTGCCCTTGGAATCCCATTTCAATGCTTGTTTACCTTCTCCATGAATAAATTCTTCCTAAATTTGGATCAAGGATCCTGAACGCAAGTATTTGTGCACATTCAGGTAGTTTTGCTGGCAATGAGCCATCTGCTGCTCTGAGGCAACTCTGGAAAACCCATCGCCCTGGCATCAAAATGGATCAAAATGAAGCACAGAAAGGGTATGGTGTGGGAAGGGGTGGGAGGCCAGCACCACAGACATATTGGAGTTACAGAAATGGGATGGCTTGTGTTGAATCAGTTTCTGATTCAAACCATGCTCGAAGAATTCACAACCAGGGTGTTGGGCAGCCCATGGACTGATCATTTTTTGAGGTTAAAAATAGCAACAGACTGGAGTCAGACCGTGGTTAATTTGGGTTTGTTAGGGCCAAGCATCCAGATCCAGTTCAGTACTTCCATTAAAAAGGCCATATTATTTACAGAGCTGCTGAACTGGCCAATTGCCCACTGGGGTGACACTGGCCACCTGGCACTGGGCCAGTTTGACTGGGTGACTTCAGTATCTTCCTCTGAAGGCTGCACTGAAATTGTTGTCCTAACTCGTCCCCCTGAGACCTCACACAGTGGGTCATGAGCTGAGCTGGGATCTCTCTGCTGAATATCTCTGCCTCAGGATCACGAACATCCATTTCTGTCCAACAGAAACCAGGTCACAGTGCACTTCCCCAGGAATTCCCTCTTTGGATAAGAACCTCCCATATTCTGTCCTGACCCAACAGCAAACCTTTAAAAGGATCTGTCCATTTTTGAGAGATTAGAGGAGGCAATGCAGCCATTTTGCAAGTGCTGGCTTGAGCAGGGCTCAGTTTGTTACCTGGCTGATTAATGAGTCTTGGTTTGCCTGTGAATACCTCCAGTGAATTGTGTGGAGCTGAAGGGACTGTCCTGGCTGTGAAAGTGGGTTCATCACAATATTTGGCCTCTGGTCTGCCTCAGCAGTGTCCTCTGTAGACATCTGTCTGGTGGCAGAGATCCTGGATGAGTCCTGTACCTCAGTGCATCACAGTGGGGTGGGTGGGTTTGTGGCCACAGGCTAAGCAGCCTGGCTTGATGCTGTCCCTGAGGGGACAGCCAGCTCCAAACTGTGAGCAAGGTTACTCGGTTGGCCCACAGTTGGCTGATTAAAAGAGTATTTTCCGCACATTTGTGCAGTGATTAGAGATGAAATGCAAATCATATGCAAATCGGTGCAAATCTCTGCTGTGCACAGCCAGCTCTGAAGTTGGAAACTTTTATTTTCTCCGAGGCATTTGGGCTCATTCATTGCTTTTTCAGTGGAAGAACAGGATGAACCCATCGGTGATGCGAGTTCACAGCTGAACGTAACAGCACAGAAAGAGTGGTAAAAGTCAGCCTGAAAGTACGCACTGACCAGCATCAGTCTGGACTGCAGTGATACATGGAATCTAGCCTGTGCAAAGCTCTTTGTTAAATAAACAGCTAGAAACCACACAAAGAAATCTTCCACACAGCTCTCTTCCCAGCCTTGTTCCTCTTGTTTACCATGGACTGTCTGGAGCCTGCTGGCTGGGATAGCCAGTTACACTGCAAATCAAAATGCCATAATGGTTGCTGGATATAGCACCAAAATATGTTTCTCTAAATATCAAATCTGGAAGGAAGGACTGTAAACACAATGAAAGCAAGAAAACAAATTCCCAAACCCTTGCAACAAAGAATAATTGCAAATATATATTAATGTATATTTTTAACTCATCTGCTGTTTCTCATTGGTTTGCAGACCTATAGTGCTGCTTCAGTCTGAAATGTGGCAAGGCCATGTTTCCTCACTTCCAAGCAGCTTCATGGGGATGGCAGAGCCAAGAGAAATAAATAAATAAGGCTGATGAGTTCTCCTGAAGCACAGTTGTGAAAACTTTAAAAAGTGCCTGTTTCCTTTAGCTATCAACAAGCTAGAAAAAGGGAAGCCCTGTGGGCTGGTGGAATATTTCCCAGTGGCTCCAGTGACTTGCACAGCTGGTCTTGATTTGCCTGGATATTGCTAACTTTCCTAGCGCTCGTTACAGCCCTGGGATGGAAATCCTGGCTCCCTCGAGGCCACATGAAGGCAGTCAGGAGCAGAGCAGCCAGGCACTGCTGTTGCCTCTATGGGCGCTGCAATTCAGGCTGGGATTACATCTGGATCAGCTGGCAAAGACCTAAGACAAGGAGTGAACACAAATCTAGGCTTCAGCATCCCCCTTAACTGGTCAAAACCCTGCTGAGATTAACCCCGTCCACTCAGGGAGATCACTGTCTGAGGGAACAGGTGGGGAGCCAGCACGAGCAACTCAGTGACAAAGCAGCTGTCCCAAAATTACTAATCCTGATTAGCTCTTGAGGAAACAAGGCTGAGCTCGTGAATAATAGAGTGAATAACAGAGACCTAATAAAGGACAAAAATCATGGTAGACGTAGCTCTGTCATGTCAGCAAACAGGTTTCCACTGCTTGTGGCATCACCCTCTCAATGCAAGCCAGTGTCAAGGCTATGCAGAGCTGAGGCTGCTACAGCTTTGCCTGATTCTCTGGGCTGTGTGTGCAGAAGTGCCCATTAAATATATATGGTCCTGCTCTTTGTGGGGTACCACATGTGTAGCAGGGACATAACCCAGCTGGCTGGAGGTTGAGTCTGCTCCCTGCTGCATTGGCAAGGCCATTCACATGTCGGTTGTCATCCATTTGGAATACACCTTGGGCATTTCTGTCTGGCTTTCCGGGAGCTTGGAAGCATGCTTTTCTGAAGCCTATCTGCTAGTTTTTGGATGTGAAGCTGTTTATTTGAGGCACAGAAATGGAAAATCTCTTTTTCACAATTGGAAATTGGAATTTTCCTCCAAAGATCAGTGAAAGCAATCATTATCATGGGGCATCATTTACAGCGCTGCACAAAATAATCCTCCAGGCTCTCTGGCAGCTCTGAATTGGAAAACAATAAGAATGATTACTAAGAGATACTTCTCTTTAAAAAAAAATGCATGTTCTTTGATACAGGCTAGGGCTGGAAACCACAGGCACATGGCCAGAAGATCCAGCCATGCTTGGGCCCTGCGGCAGCGATCGTGGTTAGGGTTTAAACACCTAAATAACTTTAAATTAAAGGTGAGCTCTAGTGAAAAGAAAGCAGCAGCTGTCTGTGACTGTTAGAGGATCATTACTGAGCTGTAAGAAATAAACTCATATGTTGTCAGTTTGGGAGTCAGTCAAAAAACAGATATCATGGTGAGGTGGTATGCGTTGCTGTGAATGTGGTTGATATCATCAACATAGGTTTCTATCACCAAAGGCAATTAACAACAGCTTTGTTTCTGTCTGCCTTTCTGTCTGCCTTTACCTCAGGCATTGTGCTAGGAGGACTCTGGGCAACTCTGTCCTCTGTCCTTCAATCCAACATTTTCCAGACCATCTCTGCAGATCCCACAGAGCCCAGGCTAAGTAAATGCTCCTTATGTGTTCTTCAACCTCTTGATGTTTTGAGTTCCTCTAGATCTTGTTTTAAATTGTCCTCTTTTGTTCCCTGGGTCCCTCCTGCAGCCAGGGGCATGCTGGAGCACAGTCCTGTTTGGCTTTTGCAGAGTTGAGCTCAGGATCAGAACAGCCAAAAAAAGAGTCAGAAAAGGAAGAGCTGGACATGGCCAGAACTCCCCAGCAATTCCCAGACACAGGGAAAGCCCTACTGAGGGCACAGCATCTGTAACGTCAGGCTGGCACTGGGATAGGATGGAGCATTTCCAGAGGAGACGAAATCTTCCAAGACCTTGAGCTGCCAGTTCAAAGGAGCCTACATGTTTTCAAAGTTTTTTGAGTCTTAGAACTCGGTCTAATTTAAGCAAATTTTTATGGGATTGGCACATCCTAAGCACTGGAGAGATCTTTCTGCTAAGTTTCATTCTCTGCAGCAAAGCATAAGGAGAGAATTACTCAGTACTGTGTTTGGGAAAAAGAACAAAAGAAAAAAAAATCGTGGGCAAAGCAGCATATTTCTTCCTAAGCTGAGCCTTGCACTCAGCAGGATGGCTCTTTGTAACTCTCAGCAATGGCCACTCCACATGGAAAGTTTCCATCTCAATAGCTGAAGTCTGGCAAAGTTTCCATGGAAGGTCCCAGCCAGGTGTAACAACAGGCACTTCAGCATGGTCTGCCTGAACCTCAAAGCCCTGAGGGTTTCACTCATCCAGATGAGCAAGTGTATGGGACAAGGATCAAATGGGGAAGTGGCATCTCTGAATGGTTCCCCTTCTGATGTCTGAAGCAGGGGATCACAGTGAGAGGGAAACCAGCTCCTGGTCTCTGCCATTTCTTGGGGAATCACCACTTCCACCTCATGTCAATGGGTTCCAGATGGAGCTGGGGCATGCAGTATGTAGAGTTTGAAGAGCCCTGCCTTTGTGAAAGGTCTTCTGGGCTTTAGCTGCAGGCTTTTGACTGACACAGGAGCAATGCAGAACGTCTGCTTCCATGGGGGTCTGCAGTGAGATTTTTCATCCAGCATTTTATGCATCCATCAACCATCTGGGCATGTAGATGGGGACTGGAAGTGCTGAATTGGCCACAAAGACAACGCAGTGGCCAGACACATTTTATACTGCACGCACTCTGAAATGCAGACTTCTTCCCCAGGAGGAGGGGGCAGCCCATCACTGGGCTTGCGGCAAGCAGTGACAAAGCACTCACGTGCTCTTCCATGCTCGCCTTCCCCTCAGCCACCCGGTTCCTCTTGTTTTAGCTTTGTTTAAACAGTCTCCTTGGTAACAGGAAGGAAAAGCAGAATTCTTTCATCCTCCTCCTGCCTATCTCAGCACCAGGAGGAGGCATGAAAGGTCTCCCAATGAAATGCTCTTATTAGCAAACAGGTTTGCTTCTGTGTTCCCACCTCAGATTTTAACCCCACTGATCACTGAGGATCTCAGGAGATGTGGTGCTTCTTTAAAAAGACTTTCCATACTTAAGAGTTTCAATAGAGAGGGCTGTATTGCATGATTTATTTGGCAGCAAATCAACAGCACGTCAGTCAGCAAGTGGTGGCTTTTGAAATTGTCCACGTGATTCTGACTTCAAGTCCAAGAAGGCCATGAGGGTCCTCTGACCCTCTTAGAGCAGTTTCAGAGTGGTCCCTCTGAGGGGTTGAGCACCAATAGCTGTAGCAGCTCCCAAAGGTCTGACGACGTCCGACAATGCTGGGAAGAAATGGCTTTGTACGGCACCAGGGTGAAGCTCAGGGGTGAGGCTCCTGTCTTCAGCAGCATCTCATGTGCTGATACCCAGAGGCTTTGCGTTTTTTACAGCCAGGTCTGGTCCAGCACAGGTGAATGGCCCAAGGGAGGCTGGAGCATGTGGGCACCCTGCAGCCAGACATTTAAATTGCTAAAACAGGAGCGTTCCACGGGAACCTTCTTTAACAGACAATTACTTACAACTTCTCCTAATAAAAGTTCAATGTGACACTCACTGACAAGATCATAAAAGATCAAACGGCTCTTCTGTAGCTCAGAAGCCCATTAGCATCTGCAGAGCCTCAGCAGGAGAGGAGGTAGGATGTTTGCTTTGTGCTGGGCTGCAGATACATATCACATCTGCATCAGTGTGCACACGCAAGTCAAGGCACATGTTTTGTTCAGCAGCTTGTATGTGCACACACACGTTTTACTAAGTTTGAACAGTTGTCAAGAGCAGCAGGCATGCTGGTGTGAGCAGCGCTGCAGAACCACAGGCACATTCTCAGTCTCAAAGCCACTCTCTCGGTCACCAGGCAAAAGAAGATGAAAGTTGTGATGGTGAAATGCTTTTTGCACTTCTTTTCAGAGTGGAGGCTCTGAACTTGCATTTGGGTCACTCCTCCAGGGATCTGTGGGGAATGCCTCCATTTCCCATCTTGAAACGAGGGAGCTGACCTTTGGGGCTGGCACCAAACACCAGGAACTGATTGCATCCCTCCCACTGAAACCCATGCCAGGGAAATTTAAAAGGTACCTTCCTTTGGAGGGAAGCACTACTGATTTTTATATAAAATTTCTCTGCAGTGGCAGCACTGGAGCTGCACGGCAGATGTGTTCTGGGCCTCCTTCAGCCTCGACTGCCAGTGCTGAAGACTCGTCGCCTGGTTTTGCATGCTGCCCTCTGTTTTGTTTACTCAGCATAAATGCAGCAAAGTTTGCTAAATAATTTATAAGGCTGCAGAGAAGTCCCCTCTGCTGGCTGTTGCTCATTGAAATTCATTTCAGGGAGTGCCAAAATCATTTTGATAAGAGTGATGTCTTCTCTTTGAGGAGCATAGTCATGGTAACTATGCCAAGCACACACAGAGAAGGGCAACAAGCATTTATTGGAAGAATGGAGCAATTATTGTTGTAAACGGGAACTTGCCTGTAAAGAAAAGCTGTCTGTGTACTCAGGTGTGTAGAGAAGTGAGAAGCAATTGAATGAGCTTCCAAGTGCTTTCTCTTGGGGAAAACATGTATGAGAAACAAGCAGGGGTAGGGGAAGAGGTAAAATACCAAATTTTGGCTCTGAACTCTGCAGGCTTCTTAGAAATGGCATTTGCAAGCATTGATATGCAGCAAGGGTGTTGGGCTAGACTGAGCCCTGGGCACTCAACCCATTGCTTGCAGCACAAGCTGATTCTTTGGGGAATAATGGCAGTTTTCAGCTGGCATGGGCAAGGCAATGCAGTGCCAGGGGATGAGTTATTTCTGCCTTGTCAGCTTTCCCAGGCGCCTTAAGCAATTGCTGTTGGGGGTGTTTTTGATCAAATTCACATTAAATGTATTTTTCCTCCTAGTCGTTGTCACTTGCATTGCACTGTGGTGCTGTCCTTAGAGATCCCAGACACTGATGTAGACGGAATGTCTCCTGTTTGATGTCCCCATGGTCCTGCCTCCAGCAGGCACCCAGTGAGCTTTATGTGGTGGCTCATAGAACCATAGAATCACTAATGTTGGAAAGATCACTAAATCGGTCATGTCCGACCACCAGCCCATGCCTGTGACGACTCAAGACCATGTCCCTCAGTGCCACATTGCTCTTTTCTCAAACATCTCCAGGGATGGTGACTTTACCACCTTCCTGGGCAGCCTGTGCCAGGTGCTCACCACTGCTTGAAGTACACAGGAATGGGAGTGTGAAGGAACAGCAAAACTTCAGTTTGTCCAGACCCTTGGCATAATCACACCTTCAGCTATCTGGGAATGGTGAAACCTTTAAGTGGGACTGAGGGCTCAAGTCCTGTTTCGGGGGACCTCAAGAATGAGTCATGGCTTTTTGCAAAATGTGACATTGGCAGATAAATCAAGTGCAATAGCTAGACTGCAAAATTCACAGTCAGATCAGAGCAAACATCAGGGATTCCCCAGAAAAGCAACGTTTCTTATCTTACAAATCCTGCCCAATATGGCCTTCCTAAAAAGAAATTAAAGCAGCATTCAGCCTAGCATGTGAAATTATTGATTCTGCTGCCCCTGCAAACTGCCTCCTGTGTCTTGCCTCTCCACAAGGCCATGGAGGAATGGGCTGCACAGACAAGGCTGTGCCAGGGCTCTTCTGGTAGCGAAGCTCTGGAGCAGACCGTTATGTGTTTGAGCTGTGTGTTGCCATTTAGACTTAATGCATCCCGAGGCCAGAGGAGCAGTTGTTTCCTGCTGCCAGGGAGATGACAACACATCATCTGTGCTCTTACAAGCATTGATTCAGCAAGCTTGATTTCTCAGGAAAAAAAAAAGGAGTGCAGGGCGGCAAAGAAAATAAGAGTAGCCAAATAAATTTTGGCTCCAGATGTGAGGGGAAAAGGATTGTTTCCCCACCCTTCACGATTTTCAGTGCCCAGGTTGGTGTGCTCACTGTTTTGCAGACATTAGGCTGTATAGCTCCATTCAGATCTGGGCTGCTGGACCTGCAAACTGAGCTGCCTCATCAAATCTGCTCACTTTACCCTTCTCAAAGCATGTGTCAGGCTTAGCTTCAGGCAGGTTTTCCTTTGCCCTCCACGTCACGTTTGCAGCATGCTTCAAGCAAATTTTCATCAAGCACAGGCATTTCACATAAGCAAACGCAGGTTCTACATAGGGCCCTGCAAGGGTGACTTGTGGGGCATCACACAAACATGGTATCCCATCAGCGTGGGGTCAGGGATGGCCATCACCACTGTCTTCCCTCATGCTCCCATTTCTATTTGACCCTCATCTCCAGTCAGTTGTGCAATTTATTCTCTACGGCGGTCTAATTAGCCCAGTGGAAGGAAGTACATGTCACACTGAATACCACTTGCAAGCTTTGCACACCAAAGTTCATATTTGATGAAGTCATACCTGTAGCAAGCCAGGAGCCCTGTCTGCTTCTTACAACATCTGCAGTAGAGCCTTGGAATCATCAACGCCCCGAGATGCTTTTTGCACCACCTGGGTGGGTTGTTGTCATTCCAGATTTGAACAGTAGCAGCCACAGACAAGAGCAAAGCTTGGACCACTTCTGCAACCACTTTCCTTCACACCCATTTAGCAGGGAGTTTGGATTTACTGTGCCATGGTAACTACCAGGCCATGCTGCAAAGCAGGACCCTGCACCCTGCATGCTCTCTGTCTCACATTTCTTCTTCACCTACAATCAAAGGCATTGGGCACCTTTGCAAAGGAACTCTTCAAATCAGATCCTTCAAGTGGGAAAAAGCTTTGGACCAAGGGTGATTCTGTTATGGTGGTCACCGTCATGGTCTCCATACTGTTGATGGATGGTCACTCATGTATGTAGCTCTATCTGAAGATAAGGGTTGGGTTCTCTGCTTTTTGGTAGAAAGGGGATGTGTAAAGTGTGGTGTTTCACTGAGCATTTCCCATGTGGTGCTGCAGGGATAAAGCTGGCAGTGCTGGAGATGATCATTTCTTGACTCAAGGTGCTACCACAAGGAAAGGAATAGGGCGGATCCTTTCAGTACCAGTGATGGAGCTAAGGGACACCTCTGCCTCCAGCTCTGATCATCCCCCTACTCATTCTCAAAACCACTGAGGATGCTTCCAAAAAAAAGAAAAAAGCAAATTCTCTTTGGATATGCACGTGCTGAAACACTCCATATGTGTGCTCCATTTGAGTTGCCAAGAGGCTCTGGGAGTCTTGCCCACCCTATTCCAGCATGTTTTTGTAGGACTCCCATAGGTCAGTGCTTTGGGAGGTCAGGGACACCATGCTGCTGGTACAGCGAGTTGCTGAGCCTCTGTACAGCCACTGCACATCTTATTTCTGAGCCTGCCCTAGAGGAGATGAGGGGTTTTGCTCTGCCTTTCTGCTTGTGCTGGAGATTGCAACGGCTCCCCCTGCCTTCCGTTGGATTTGTAATGGTTATACACCTGGAGAAGAGGCTGAATCTGAGCTCTGTGAGTCTCAGAGTCTCCCAGAAGACATTTTATGGCCCTTAGGCAGCCTGAATTGCTGGCTGAGAGCTGGCAGAGAAATGAGACTCTTCAGAAGGGACATCTCCCTTCTATTGGCATGACATGGAGCCAAGATTGGGCTGCATGATCTTTGTGTCTTTCCGCATAGAATTATAGCCTGCTCCTGCTGCCCTCCTCATACATCTGGGTGATGGAGACCTCCAGAGAGCATGACCCTGCGTGGAAGGGACAGAAACCCTCCTCTCTGTCAGAGTCCCCTGGGTAACAGCTACAAGCCACACGTGATAAGTTGTTTTGTACATTCTGGCCCGCAACTACATCTTCTGTCCCTCAGGAACAGGTGTCCCTGTGCTGGCAGAGTGGACATTGCGTGTACCTCCCACATGTCCCCTGCCAGATGTGTGTCAGCTGCAGCCAGGATGAGCACTTTCATCATAGGGCCTCTGCACACAGAGCTGTCACCTCCTGCTATCGGGTGCAATTTTGTTGTCAACCAGTGGAAGAAAAACCTCATCTCCTCCTTTTTACTTCCCAGCAGCACGACAACTTCCCTCCTTGAGTAGCTGTCAGAAGTGTGAGCAATGAAGCTGCTAAGTGCACAAAAACGCTTTCCAGTGTCTGGGTCTGAAAAGGTGCGTGCTGCAGAGGGAGGCACAGGAGCAGCTAGGGCTCCTTGTGTCTCTCACAGCATGGACAGAGCCTTGAACCCCTGCAGTCTCCAGGCAGAAGAGTGCTCACCAAATGGGTGAAAACAGCGAGGCAGATGGACAGCAGAGCGTGGAGAAGGTGGGGATGGGAAGAGAAAGATCTCTGCTCTTGGTGACGGTCTCCAGCCACACACTGGGATCTGCTCCCTGCTTCTAGTGGCTTAGGTCTAGTTCAGTGGGCCTTGGCCGCTGGCTTTGGTTGTACTCAGCTCTGGTGCTGATTTTTATGCCCTAGAGCAGCCCCTTGGGCTGTGCTTGCCCCTCTGCACCATGCCCAGCACCCACATGAGCTGCACCAAGCAGGGAGTGTCTCCAGCCACATGCCATCTCTAGCTTTAACTGTGACTAATTGAGTGACTGGCTGACAAGCAGATGTATGAGAAATCAATGTAGCAGCTTTCTGCAGGAGTCTAAGAACACAGGCTGGAATGGGCAACCCAAGCAAATGTGTTTTTGAAACATCTCCAGAGTGTGCATCCCTCATAGTTATTCTCTTACTGCCATCACTGACCCACAGGGGTGGGAAGTGCTTAGTTGTTGTGGGATCAGGACTTAGGACATCACAGTCCTCTGCCCTGGATGTTGTAGTTATGAATCTGGAGCTGGAAGTCCTCCAATCTATACATTATAGATCTCCTGGGTGATCGCTGGAAGTTGAATGGGTGACAAGCTGCATAAGAACATAATTGCCTCTGTTGATTCAGGAATAAGTGTCTGTCCCAGCAGTAAAAGCATGCTACGTGCTTATCATCGAGCTAGCTGCTGACTGCAGTATCAGTTGGTTGATTGTGCTTAGAGATGTTTATTTTCATGTCCCACTGGGCACACTGTGACTGCCTGCATACAGAGCTTAGTTATTTCAGCTCCAGCTCATGTGTGGTCTGAGCACCGTGATGCTTTCTTAGCCACGAGATCTCTGATATAGGTGTGCAGCAGGGTGGAGGTGGGCAGAGGCCTTGGAAGGTCTCTGGTCCAACCTCTGCTCAGAGGGCCAACATCATAGCATGAGCAGAAGCTTAGGCAAGCTTTGCACGTCTGCAAGGGTAGTGGTAGCTGGCCTCGTCCTCTCAGTTGGAGGAAAGAAAAGAAAAAAAAAAGAAAAAACAAAAGCAGTGTTAAAAAGGCACTGCTAGGGTTCTGTAAGAGAGCTAACAGATGTGTTGTGCTGTGATGAAAGCCATCTTTCTTCATGCTGAGCCTGAGCAGACAGTCAGACACGCGTGCTTGACCTGACACATATCTGCTCCTGGACATCTGGTCCTGTCAAGGAGGACGAGTGCTCTGGGGGCCATCCTCCAGCACGTCCTGCCTGCATCTCTCTGGAGCTGATTGCTGATGCTCGGCTGCGTTTGTTGCTTGTCTGAGTCATGAGAGGGGCTTGTGCCATTTCACGTCACTGAATGATGCCGTCTGGATTGGGAGTGGCAGGATTTTTGCAAGCACATGACCCCATAAGAGAGACAAGTCTGGCAGAGAAAGTTCAGGTGGGAGTCCCAGCTCCTTGCACCCGTGCTGCCGCCATATTCTGATGTAGCCTTGGTCAAAAAAATAGTTCCAGAGAAATATTCCCCTGCCACACTCCATCTGGCTCCTGCCAGCCTGTGCCAGCTCATCACGCACGAACCTGTCCCTGCTTGTGTATGAGGTTGCTCATAAGGTACGTACCCTTGCTGGGGCATTTCCAGCTAAGAGGTTGGTACCAGAGCTCTCCATGAGCTCCAGTAACCAAGGGTTGTGTGGAGTGGCTCTGTTGAAAGAGGCTTGCAGTTTGACAGAAACAGCATGATTTGAAAAGAAAGCTGTTATCCTGGTGGAGAGCATGGGCTTGGAGCAAGGATGAGGATTTGTGCATCATGTCCAAGAAGACAAAATCATTCTTTTGCTGGGAGAGAAGAGCTGGAGCTGCAGTTCTGCAAGATTTGTTTCATTCTTTGATTGCTGGTACATGGAAATGAGTTGAAAATCATTCCCTCAGAGATTGCCTTGGCTACAGACTCAGGGACGAGCAATTTTTGGTACAGAAATGCAGACACTTGACTGGTTTCTCCTTGACAACGTTTTGTCCAACTTTTTGCTGGTGTGAACATAGAGAGGATTGCTGGGTCCAGGTGGCTGTTGTGGGTTTGACAATGCTAGGAGGAGGCACCAGCCACATTTCCCCAACGTTTTATCCATTGTCCATGGACACAGGCAGATGTCTGAGCACTAAATCTCCCTGATGTTTCATGGCACCAGCTCCCCTGCAATAGCCACGAATGGCTGGGTTGATGCAGGTGCTTTCTTTTACCAGCAGAGAATGCTCTGCTGGTAAGATCAGTCCTCCCATGCGCTCAATTGGAGTGTAACACTGGGTAAGGTAATAACTTTTCTCCTACTAAGGACCCAGGACTTCAGCTGGGGGACAGTGGAGAGGGCTTCAGGATGCTCTGCAGAATCCAGAAGGCAGAATGCAATTCAGTGAAGATGAGCCATGCTCTAAGAATAATCTGTGTTATTTCCACATATCTGTTTCTCAAGCAGATGTGGTCTCAAACATCATCAGAAGGGAAGTCTTTTCTCTAGGATTGCAGTATCATCCCAGGGACAAATTTGCCTCAGCAGTTCTTTGCTGATTGGAAATGCATCCAGCGAGTAGACTTGCTGTTTGTTCCTCCTTAGCTTTGTGCAGCAAAAAGAGCTCTGCACGTGTCTGCCTGACACAGAGCACTTGCTCACACCCTGAAAACACCAGCCAGAAAACTTCATTGCCACAGCACCTACTGGCAATGGCAGTTCCAGCCCAGAGCTTCCATATTCAAGTCCTGTCGGTGCTGGGTCTAAGCATCGGGAGCAGCTTTCTTTCAGATTTCTTTTTGTGAGAGAGAATTCTTTTGCAGGGCTCAGAAATGCCGCACATGGGAAGGCAGAGCACACCCATAGGAAGCTTGCATCTTGATGGCTCTGCTGCCCTCAGCGTTGCTGAAGACAGCTTTTTTAATTAACTTTCCTGAGACAGGCTTTGTTTCATATGTGGAGGGAAGGTGCAGAATGCATTTTAATGGGAGTTGCCAGGAGAATTATTGATTTGGCGAGTAATGTTTTTGAAATAGTGCCATTCTGTTAATTCTGTCAGGTCCTCTGATAGCTTGGCTGAGAGCATTAGGTTTTTAATACGCAATAATTTCCCCTAACTCATCAATGCATAGCAAGATCAGCTGCATGCTTGGTAACCATTTTTCCTACGTACAAAACCATTGCAGCGATAATTACAAACAGAACAAATGATTATGGATATTCATTCTAAGATGCCATTACCCCAAACTGTGCTGCATTGTTACACTTCTCACAGCCATTGCCTGCTCTTGAGTAAATGGTTTCATTATAAGCATGAAGGGCAAACTTAATACACTTCTGACTCACAACGAACAGCGCAAGAAATCATCCTGGCTGTTCCTCCAAGTGCTTGGCAGTGTTTGTTCTGAAAGGGAGTAAAACGTCACCTCTGCCGCCAAATACCTGTCAGCCAGGCAGAGGGGCTTTGCCCAGGAGGATGCAGCAGATGGGACCACTGCATCTTCTTTAAGCTCGTCCCACAAAGCCCACAAAGCCCAAATGGAACAGCTGATAGTCCTGCTGCAGATTTGCAGTGCTGGGGCTGGTTAAGTGGGAGAAAGCCATTGAGGGGCTGCTTTGCACCTGGAGTTTTTGAAGGCACCCTGAGCCCGTGGTCCTTCCTGCTCGTCCTCTTGGCCTCTCAGCCACTGCCTTTTGCTTTCGGCTGTGCTGCCCCTTCGGCTGTGCTACCAAACCCACCGTTTTCTCTCCGCAGCTGCCTTCTCCTGGCCTTTCCACCCTCCTCCTCTCCCTGTCTCCCTCCTCCCTCTTCCCCCCTTACTCTTGAATCTCTATTTCTTCTTCTCTGTTCCAGCAAAACGATATCAATCAAGGTGATAGATGATGAGGAGTATGAGAAAAACAAGACCTTCTACCTAGAGATCGGGGAGCCCCGGCTGGTGGAGATGAGTGAGAAGAAAGGTGGGGGACGTGCTCCGGGGCTGAGCCCAGCCTGTGTGTCCCTGTCTGGCTCACTCATGCCTAGCACCTGCAACACCGAGCTCACATCCGCAGTGCCCGCGGAAAAGGGCAGGAGCAGGGCCCCCCAAAATCCCCAGGGATGCTCCTGCCCTTCCCCGCCTGCCCTATCGGGATGTGCAGCCGCTTCCCTCCCTCCCCAACCATCTCGGCACCACGGCGGACGTGAATTGCATGCGCGTGCGATGCCAATCATGTGTTTGCCTTTGTCTTGTGTTCCCACAGGAAATTCATTACCCTTAGAATACTTGACCGTGAGGAGTATGAGAAAGAGTGCAGTTTCTTCCTTGTGCTTGGGGACCCGGTGTGGCTACGACGAGGAGTGAAAGGTGTGAGAGTAACACCAGACCAGCTCTCGAGACGCTGCCGTCCGCTTTTCTCTGTGTCTCCCTACTCTCACACTCCTTTCTCCTCGCACTCTGGCTCCCGGCCGTTTTGCCCTCCTTCCTTCAAAGCTTGGCCCCTGCAGCTTTTTACTCTGTTTTCTTTCCTCTTTTGTTTTGGGGGGGACTCTGACTCGCTGGCAAGGGCTCCCCCCACTATGCAGGCAGGGGATGATGAGCATCGCCAGCCCCACGGACATTTTGAGCGTATCACCCTGCCACCCCGCAGCTGCAGCTTCATTCAATTCAGTAGAAAATCCAGTCTCCAGAAGCAAGCAACGCTGCATCATTTTTATCAGAAGATAAAGTAACCTCTGCTTGAAGTAAAATGCATGGCCAGAACAGTATTTTCAGTCTTTTTTACACTGGCACTCGGGTCTGAAAATAGCTCAGAATCACAGCACAAGCAGGTAATGCCGTAAGATGCAATCAATCCAGGAGAAATCAGGTTACACTCAAATAAAGTTTCATGGCTCTGCACTGGATAATAGCTCCTCATAGGAATAATAAAAACAATTTCCTCTTTCATTACATAAAATAAAAACATTTCTCAACCAACTACGAACCTTCCCAAAAAGACATGGCTCACTTAGTTTTCCAAGCTTTCTTTTTTTTCTTTTTTCTTCTCTTTTTTCTCTCAAGAAATTAACTAAAAATTAATGTCAGGGCTAATCCTCCAAGCTATTGGTTGCCACGCGAGAAGCAATTTTAGAGCTACTTAAGATAATTAGTTGCCCTACAACAGTCCCTTATGAAAGCCTTTGTAACAAATTGGCAGGAATGGCTGGCCCGCCTGTCTGGTTTCTGGGACAGAAGCTCTCCCTGCAGCAGCCGTGGGGCTGGCACTTAGTACTTGTGCAGGACAGAGAGGGTCCCTAGCGGTTCCCATGCTGAGCAGGGAGGTGCCGCTCCATTTCAGCCTCATGTCTGGCAGTGATGCTGCATTCCCCTTCCAGACAGGTGGCATGCAGGTCAGCTGTGCCGTCCTCTCTGTCAGGTTTCCTGCTGTTTTCTTTTTTTGTGGCTAGCTGTATTATGCGAACAGCTAGGAGAAGCCATGCTTTTAAAAAAGTCAGTTTCTCACCCTGCTGGTCACAGATTGAGGGTACCTGAGAGATGTTTGGTTTTGCAGACTAGCTAGCTGAAAGGCACATCAAGATTTAAAGGGATGCTGTTTGCTGCTTTGGCCATGCTGTGTTGGGGTTTTTTCTTGAGCCAGATTTTGTGCCTCATTTTACAAGAGGCAGCAAGATGGGGTGAGCAGTGCTCACACCCTGCAGATGAGACCACCCCTGAAAAGTCATCCTTGGGCCATGTAGCCACACTGCGGTCTGTGCCTTGGGAGACCCACTATGCACCAAGTGAGAGCTTTTTTTGTTTCAAAAACCTAAAATGTTGAGTAACCAGATCCCTGAGCCAAACTTTGCCCCAGACTTTTCTCCTCTCATTCCATATGTCAGAAGCACAGCTGCCAGCTGTAGTTGTTGCTCCCCATTAGGCAGCTGGAGGAGGTCAAAGCCATTAGCCACTGCACGTGGGACATGTTGTGTCCTCCTCCAAAGCCAAACTGACCCTGAGACCAACAGAAGATCTTGCACATATGATTCAAAGGGGAAAAATGAATTTTGGGAGCGTGCCTCTTATCTCATATGCACCCCGTGTCTGCAGTCATTTTTATTTTAAATCCACAGTCCCATGAAACGTTTCTGTTCCTATATTTTTAGTGCATCTCTCTCAACACTAATGGTATCCTGCAGTTTTACAGATCTGAAAGCTCTGCCCTGGGATCTGGAGTTTTTCTGTGAATATTCCTTTTGATTTCATTATTCATTTACTTTTCTTCTTCTGTGTTTGTCTGTCTCCTTCACAGCGCTGTTGTTGAATGAGCTTGGTAAGCGCGCATTCCTTTTTCTTTTCCATTTTTCCAGTTTGTCTGCATATTTTCGGAAGACAGTTGATTTTGTTTGGCATTTTTCCTTGCTCACAACATTCTCTTCTAGGACGGTCAGCGCTATTTAAGTAAGCTCAGGTATCTGATGACCCATCAACCCTCGGAATAGAGTCCAAAAGTCATTATTGTTAATGAATGGTAACCCACCATGGCAAAGAGCAGTTTTTTGGGAGTGGAGTAGTTAGAGACATAGCAAACCCTCCAGCAACCCCGGGTCACAAAACTGCCCTGTGCAGATTAGCCCATAGCCTCCTACGCTGACATGGCAAAAATAGAGTGGGCTGGTGACCTAGGGACAGCAGAATTGGCCAACCCATCTGGAAGAGGTGAAGCCAATGGTGCCTGCTGTTTGGAAGACAGGGAGGGAAGTGAAGTACCCCAAGGCCCCTGGGCTGGCTATGTTAGGTGCCTAAGAAATGTGTTTGGGCAGGGCGTCCCCATGCCATCCCTGGGCTAGAGGTAAGGGGATCAGCTGTCATCCCCACGTGGGGCAGGGAAGGACCACCATGCCACTGTAGGCTGCAGAGGGCTGCTGTGATGATGCTAACCCTCTCTTTCTCTCTTTCTCTTTTTCTCTCTCTCGTTTTTGTTTTTGTCTAGGTGGCTTCACCATCACAGGTATGGATTTCTGCTTTCCCCCTGCCCCTCCCCCTTCCCCTCCTAATGGCTGTATGCTCATCCTGCTCTTTCTTCTTGGTTTCCTCTTTGCTTTTGTTCCACCCTGGAGGGAAACTCTGGAAGGGTAAGCAGGTGGTGAGGCCACCTTCGCTCACACCGCATCTCCTCACAGCACAGCCGGCCTGCTATGCATGCAGCCCTTGGCAGGACATGGCAGCCGGGATGCAGAGCAGCCCCTCGGGAGCACTGTCAGTGATTCCTGAGGCTATAGCAAGGCTCTGGCCATGAGGCCAGGCTCTTCAAGCAGCTCTCTGCAGGCAGGGGGGCAGCTGGGTGGGAGCCACGCTAACCCCGTGTGCAGTAGGACGTAGAGTTTACTAACAGCACCATGTGGGTGTGCACGGGGCGTGCAGTGCCTCCAACTGATCCCATGTTGGTCGCTCCAATAGGCAAACCTGTCTTCAGGAAGGTACAGGCTAGAGAGCGTCCTCTTCCTTGCACCGTGGTCACCATCCAAGGTACCCAGGGGTCTAACACAGACTGATCGATATGTTTGTCTACTGACCCAGGCAGATTAACCCATTTATTCAGTGAACCTGGCCCCTCTTGGACCCTGATGGCCTTCTGATCATCCCCAGGGTGGGCTGGCAGAGAGCAGAGTGGGGGTCTGCACGGGGATGGTGACAAAGTGTCCCCTTCCTCAAAGTTACAGGACGTGGGTGAAGGTGCAGAGCAGCTCTGTGGCTCTTGCAGGTCTGGCACTGCCAGCTCTCTTAGATCTGAGACCAGTCCATGCCCTGGTGATGGTTCCCCACACAATGCTAGCCCAGGTCTTCCCTCCCCCTCCTGCTCTCCCTCAAGGTCAAGCCCTGCTTAGGAGGGTCTCATGCCCATCTCAGGCCTGGGGCTGCAGACATCTCTGTCTGGTTGCAACAGGCTAATGGAAACATCCAAACCACAGACCTGCAGGGCTGGGAATTGGAGCAGCTTTAGTAGCAATCTGTTCCCCTTCCCCCCAGCAACTCTGTAGGAGATGCAGCAGTCACCAGGTGATACGCAGTTCCCCTGCACTAAGGTTAAATTCGGCTCTTCTCAAGGTTGGGCAAGTTGCAAACCTCTTTTGCTAGCATTTCCCAGCCAAACTACCTTGTCTGCTGCTCCGTGACCTCCTCCTTCTTCTTGCCTGCTCTGTCGCTCATGCTCCACCCAAAGGCTTTCTGACCACCAGCTGATGGGAAGCCAGCTCCAGGGAGTGGCCATCGGGGCCTGGCTCACAGGTGGGCTCTTTGCTTTACAGAGGAGAATGAGGAGAAGCAGCCGCTGACCAGCAAGGAGGAGGAAGAACGTCGAATTGCAGAGATGGGGCGCCCCATCCTGGGGGAGCACACCAAGCTCGAAGTCATCATTGAGGAGTCCTATGAGTTCAAGGTACCACTCACATCTCATGCCCCCATCTTTCATCTTCTCTGGCTTTTGGGTTCATGATGCATTGGCAAACACATGCTAATGGCATCACAGCAAAGCAGGGCAGCTCCTGACATTGCAAGGTCTCAGACAGCAGTCTGTGATCACTGTTATACAAGAAGGCTGATTTCAAATATAACCTTGTTATCACAGTAATGCTTTACACTCTGTTTACATTCAGACTTGAGTGGTCCCTGGTCATGGGGCTCTCATGATACCCTAAATGCAAGCAGTCATTGTAGCTCTGCGGAGAAGTCTTCCCAGGAGCATCTCCTGCCTTCACCAACAGCACTGAAATTCAGCTCCTGAGCAGTGCACAGATGCAGTGCCTTGCTCAAGTTCCAGTTATTTACAGTTCTTTGAAGAAGCCCAGTAAAAACCTCCCAAATTGTGGTGAACAACATGAGCTGCAGCACCTCTCTATTTGCTGTTAAACCTCCACTGAGACCACTCAAACTCCCGTCGTGAGCAGGTTCAGAAGGTCTTTATGAGTCTCAACAAGGGGAATTGCTGATACTTTCATTTGCTTTCACTGCAGGGGCACTTGACCTGAACTTAGCATCTGCTAAGCTTTATCTATAAGCATACAGCTGTAAGCACCAGCACTGGTGGGCTTTAGTCCAGAATCTCCAGCCTGATGGCCCTAATTCTCTCTTCTGCATCTCCATCTGCAGAACACGGTGGACAAACTCATTAAGAAGACAAACCTGGCCTTGGTGGTTGGCACAAACAGCTGGAGAGAGCAGTTTATTGAGGCTATTACCGTCAGTGCGGGTGAGTTTGGTCTGCGGCTCCTGGTGAATTACAGTCAGCCTTGCTCGTGTCCCACATTGGCTGTAGCAGTGATATGGATCATAGTAGAGCAAGAGGAGGCAAAACAGGTGGCAGAGTTATTTACAGTGTCTTCATAAATAAGACAGCTGATTAAACCCTTTGGTAAGGTCGCCTTGTCTGGTGCATGGGAAACCTCCTGCAGTAAGTGTATTTGTAGCACTGGGCAGAGAAACACCCTGGCTGCTACCGCCTGGCAGAAAGGAAAGAGCTTTGGGGTGCAAACACCACATTTAAATTCAGAGCAGCACAAATGGTGCTGGTAGGAAGAGACACTGCTCCCTGCCCCTGGTGACTGTACAAGGGCCAGGGTAACACGCCTTGAAGACAACCTCCACATCCCCCACTGATGGCCAGGAATTTGCCCCGGACCCCCTGCATCCAGCTCAGCAGTGTCCCTGCTCCTCCAGCCAGCTGTGTTTATGGCTCCGCAGCCCAATAGCTCTCCCAGTCCTGCTTAAGGTAGATATTGTTTCAGCAACTGGTGACATTATAACTCACTGGCTGGATGTTACAGCCCAGCCTGGGTTCTGTGTCTGCAAGCATTAAGGCAAAATCAGCCAGCTTAGATGAAACCACAGCAGAAGGCAGTTTGAGCCCACCTGGGTAATTTGGCTTTGAAAAGGATGGGGGGACACTCACATTTCCTACCACTCTACTATACAAGGCAAACTCTGCCCAGCACAAATTAATTAAAAGTGATGGCTGTACCATTTACCCTTTGCATCTGAAAATGAGGACAGGACATCGTGCAGCAGCTATCCCCTCAAATTGCCATCCCTCTTTTTGTAGCGTAGTTATTCTTAGAGCCTCCAGCCAAGAGCCTCCTATTATTTCAGATACAGAATGAACATATCATGCAAGACAATCCTCGCTGCAGGTTTCATAGCTAATATGGTTAAAATAATCTATGCCAGAATCAATTATTTAATTGCATCCCATATTAAAGCAAAGATAATCACTGGTACTCAGATCTCATCTCTGTGACGCATGTAAAGACTGCAGTTATGTGAAAGCCCCATCGCTGTCGTGCCTTGAATATACAGCTACCATCAGTGCTAACAGAATGATTAATACACATTTAATAAATGTGGCATAATTTAGTGGAAATGGCCCTTCCCTTGCATCTGGGAAAGAGAAGTCTGTCCCTACATTTTTGCTAGGATTTAGCTCCTCAAGCAAAAACATCCTGGAATTGGTGAGCTTGTATGAGAGCATGTGTCACTGCCCAGCCCCGTGCTGCGTTTTGATTCACCTCAGCAGGATCTGGCCAGCAATTCAAAAGAGAGCCATTATTCCTGCTTAACAAAATGACAGACAGATGTGGATGAGCATTATGACAGTAGCACTCATGTTCATTTTTCAGACTGTTTTATCATCTCCCTAAAGATCTAGATCCACAGCAGTCTTGCTGCCAAGTAGCTTGGGAAGAGGATTAAAATACCTGCTGCAAAATTACAGTGTCAGCACAGCACAGTGTATCCTGCCAGTAGCAGCTTTTGTGCAACAAGCAAAAAAAGGCAGCCATAAGCTTCCCAGGCTGAAAAAATGTCCCTTATCTCCACCACAATGCATAGGAACAGGTTATTTATATCTGCCAAAATAATAACACCGTGTTTCTGATTAGCTACTGTTTCTGCCATGGTGAGTGCAGTGCTTTAAAGACAACCAACGCACCATTTTCCATCAAGTTATTCTAGAGAAACCACGTTTACATGTTGGTGCTGAACTGCAAAAGTGCTTTGAAGCCAAACGATATGTGTGCAATGCTGCACCCCACAGGGTGCTGAGTAGGACTTTTCCCAAACTGGTCATTGCCTTATTTAGCCAAATTTTGCTAACCTCCATAGACAAAAATATTCCTCACCCAGGGTAGGTGTCCTAGGGCTGCACGACCATCCTGGAGAAGACATTTCTCCCGTTGTTATCTCCTCAGTACCAACGGGATTTTTCCTCTCTTCTCTGTATATGCCCCCCAAATTTCTTCCTGGGGAAGATGCCAGGTCTCAATCCTCCAATTGGCTTTTCATGGCCAACTTCAGATCAAGGCAGAAAGCAGTTGTTGATCTAAGCAATGACAGAACTTGCAGCACAAAAACAGCTTTCCCCAGTAGCTCCTTTGTCATGGCATGTGGGGTCAATTGACACCTGCAAACCAGTCTTCCCCCAGGATGGGTGAGTCTGACCAGACACTGGTGGTTCTCTCCAGGGGAAGATGACGATGACGATGAATGTGGGGAGGAGAAGCTGCCCTCCTGCTTTGACTACGTGATGCACTTTCTGACTGTCTTCTGGAAGGTCCTTTTCGCCTTCGTACCCCCGACAGACTACTGGAATGGTTGGGCCTGCTTCGTTGTCTCCATTCTCATGATTGGCATCCTGACAGCATTCATCGGTGACCTGGCATCCCACTTTGGCTGCACCATCGGCTTGAAAGACTCTGTCACTGCAGTCGTGTTTGTGGCGCTGGGGACATCGGTGCCAGGTAAGGACAACAGCAGAGTTTGTTGGAAAGGTTCATCTCTGCCCAGACTGGCCCAGGGTTTGGGTTGAGAAAGCCACAGTGAGGTCTGTGTTCTGCAGAGCCCAGTGAGGAGCAATTGGAGGTGTGCATGGGAGATGTTTTTCAGTCTCAAGTGAGACAGGAGGAACAAATCAAGATGTGATTTCACTCCTCTGGAAATGCTTTCAAAGGTCTTCTCTCTTGCAAAGACTGTGAAGCCTCAGTGTCTTTGGACAACCTCCATAGCGTTGGCTCTCAGAGTAGGAAAGCAGTCTTTTATTAAAATGCTGCCAGTGCTGGCCATCCTGCACTTTCTTTTTGAATGTCTGCTCCTTTGACGTTGTCTCTCAGGTTAAATAGGTGCTTGCTTGTATTCAGGATGCTCTGCACAGCACAGGCCATTTCTGCTTGAGACCTGACAGCTTTCGTTCAGTTTGATTAAGATGAAGCTACTGAGCCAAGGGGAGCTGCTAGAAATGCCCTTTGTATAACCTCTAGAAGGCCCTGTCCCCACACATGTTCAGAGATGTGTCTCTGATCACTTCATCAGGTCATCCAGCTCCAGAAGACAGCAAAAACTAAGGAAAGACTTGGGAGATATAAAACATAGGTTTCTGTTGCCACATAATGCTGTGCTGACCAGGCACAGTCTGGTTCCTGGGAAAGGGACTCTGACTCACCCTGACCATCTCCTGCTTCAGTCTCACCAGTCCCAGACTTCCAGTGATAGATACTCAGGTGCTCAAAGATCGTGAAACTGGCCTAACACTATCAAAACCCAAAGGGGAATCAAAAGAACCAAAAGGGAGAGCAGATCTGTGCAAGGAAAAGAAAGAAGCATTTTTTTTGTCTTCTGGCACTAGTACTAGGTGTGCGTTTTGCAGGTCTGTCTCATAGCCTCAACATACAAAACATCCCTTTCTGTTTTTGTTGACAAAAGTTGACATTTTGGGAAACAAGAGAAAGCAAGACATTCTTTTTGGGATATATTTGGCTTCTTGTTTGAACTAGCAGATGCTCACAGATGGCATGGTGTTAGCTGGGCTCCTGGGTTTGCATGTAGAACCAACACTTCCCTGTGGCACATCACGCTGGTCAACTGGACACCAAGTCTGCAGTGTAAGAGACCAGTCATGTTTATTACAGATCTTCTGCTGTTGAAGCTGCTGAAACAGCCAGGCAAGTGTGCACACATCTGCATGGCTCTTTGTCCCTGTTAACGGGGTGAATGATGAGCACTCGATTACCAAAGTGTCAGGCTGTGCACAAGACACTGGAATTTAGTGAAGGAAAAGGCATTGGAGGGAAATCATTACAGCAAACACAGAAATGCAAATACAAACATCAGCAGACATGATGGATAGAGACAAAGCATTGTGGCTCCCACAAAGCTCTTCCAACCAAGTCGACCCAACAATGGATTCAGGCAGGAGGCTGAGACACAGTGGTATTGGGAAGGGCTGTCTTAGCTTGAAGCACCCTGGGGCATCTGGGGTCATACTGGGGAGGTGCCCCATATTTCTGGACTTTGAGATTTCCTTAATGGGAATGTCTGGACCCTGACTGTCCTTCCTTGAGAATGCTTGTGGACAGGTCCTTAACCAATGCTTTTTGACATCCGTCCCCAAGATGCCCTCCACCAGCCCTCCCTAACCTGTCTGCCTCCTGAGGGTTTCTCTCCACCTTCCCTTTGCAGACACATTTGCCAGTAAAGTAGCAGCAACGCAGGACCAGTATGCGGACGCCTCCATCGGGAACGTCACCGGGAGCAATGCCGTGAACGTTTTCTTGGGCATCGGAGTGGCCTGGTCCATCGCGGCCATCTACCACGCGGCACATGGACAATCCTTTGAAGTCTCACCCGGCACTCTGGCCTTCTCCGTCACTCTCTTCACCATTTTTGCTTTTATCAGTGTGGGTGTGCTGCTCTATCGGAGGAGACCCGAAATCGGAGGTGAGCTAGGCGGCCCGCGGACTTCCAAGCTGCTCACATCCTCACTCTTTATCCTCCTCTGGCTCTTGTACATATTCTTCTCATCTCTGGAAGCCTACTGCCACATAAAAGGCTTCTAAAGGAACAATCAGAGATAGTAAATATATGTATATCTATATGTATCTATATAGAGCAATATATAGGTATAGATATAGATATAACGCTGTGTATAATGAACAGAGAAAGAATAAAAGAGATTTGCCATGTTCACACACCTGCTGATGGAAAGCAACTTTGGAGCGTCCTTTGAACTAGGCAGGACCCCAAAGTTGGCTGGACCCCTCCTCGGGGGTCCCTTCTTTGCAACTCTACCAGTGAGAGCAGCCGGCAGCCCCTCAGCCCTTTCCCATCGCTCCCACTGACTCCGGGAGGATGGATGCAAAGGCAACTGGGTGAGTCGGCACAGGGAAGGCCAAGTGACTGGCTAGAAGTGGAGCCAGTGGGCAAGGAAAGGAGAGCAAGGGTCCTGACCTCCGACCATCCTCCGTCTGCCTTCGCCACTTGGGAACGTCTCCTCCGGCCCGATGGGAAAGAAGTGAGAGACCAGACTGAAGACAGACAAGGGGAAACTGGGAGCCTTCTAAGGATAGAACACAACCATTTTCATCATTTGATTTTTTTATTTTTTTTTCATTTTGATGTGTGTACAATTCGCATTCCTCCCTTTCTCCCTGCTCCATTTTCCCCTTTCCCCCCTGTTGTCTGTGCTTTGGACACAGCCACGTGTCTGGTATCCTGAGCTGAGGTCCCACCTCGTCCCTCCCTGGGCATGCTGTCATGGTACTAGTAACATTTGCATGAACGAAACGACCCCTACCTGTATATAACATCCTATAGTGATAGTCCTTCCAGCCGTGTGGGTTGAGCATTGCTGATACAAGTGTTTTCTTTTCACCTGGTTTTATTTATTGTAGTTAGTTTAGTTTCTCCCATTGGTTTTGGGGTTGTTTTTTTTTGTTGTTGTTTGTTTCCTCTTCACAGGGAGTGACACTCCCTGCTCCGTGCATGTGTCCCTGAGAAGCAATAACAGCCACACGGACATAGGTTTTCTGTGTCCTCAGAAGCCAAGCAGCAGCCCTCGTTTCAGGACCTGTCCTTGGGGCTGCTCCTTCCCCACAGACATCCGGAGGCAGAATAATTCAGTGTGAGGGCCATAAGGAGTTCTCCTCATGTGACACATTAGGGTGCAGCCCTGCCATAGAGGTGAGGGGCTGGTAGCTGTGACGAGGGTGACAGGGAGGAGGCAGGGCAATGGATGTGTGCAGCACCCAGCGAACACGTCCTCTCTGAAACCAACAGAAGGGGCACAACAGGGCCACTTCAGGATGCCCACAGTGTCTGGGGCACGTCCCCTAGCTGTGCTTCCCACCAGCCATCCCAGTGGGCCAGACAGGCAGTTCCCAGCATGAGCATCCAACGGTGAGCTCCTCTAGCCTGGCTGGAACGCACCTCTGCACCATTACCCTTGGGCTGGGGTATTTGTATTCATTTTGAACAATCTGCAGGAATCGATGAACCTGTTGTAAGAGTTTCTCCAAGAGTCTGGAGATTTTTTTTTCCTTGTCAATCCTCTTCTCACTTTTGAAGGGTTTATTGTGGTTTTCTTTTCGGCTTTTTGTTTGTTGTAAGGGAAGAATTGAACACAGATGCAGGTTGTTCAGGTGTGTGATTACCTTTATGTACAATGACTTCATTTTCATTTGTTGGCCTTCGTTGATTTTCCATTGTGTGTATTGCCCACCACTATAGGCAGTGAGTCCACTTATTGTGATGATCCTTATCAATGGTACACAATGCACAGACAAATAAAGTTTGCAATGATTCCTCATGGACCCGGTAGTGCTCCTGCATATTCTCTACGGAGAACCCTCCCCTTCCCCCTTGTTGTCTCCCTGTATGTGGCACCCACCTCTTATTTCTTCATTGCTTTGCCTTCATTGTGTTTCTGCTACCAACAAGGGCACCAGGACCCCCACGTGCCCGCTCCCGCCCCATGGGAGAGGATCGAATGCTACCACCAAGCCTGGCCCTCTCCCAAAAACCTGAGGCTGCTTTGTGTCACCTGATCTTCCTCCAGGACGAGCACAGGTCGGGCATCAGCATCACTGAAGCTGAGCACGGTCGCTCACATCCACGTGCTTTCCCTGGGCACTGAACTGTGCGAGCAGAGCAGCTCTCCTGACCCAGTAATTACATCTCCTGAAAGGTGATGCTGGTGTTTCACTCTCATCATCCTTTGCTTCTCCGCAATGAACTGCACTCACTGAAGTAATTAACAAGTCAAATGGGACTTGTGCGGCAGCCTGCTTTAACAGGCAGTAAATAACTGTTCTGCTCACAGAGCCTTCCAGCGGGGATGATGGAGCACTGCTTGCTTAGGACATGGCCTAAATCACGCAGTTAACGCCAGCCTTGTTTATGCTATTACTCTCTGCCAGCCGCATGCTTTTGGCACCCGTAACGAGCTCGTGCAAAGCATGATGCCTCTGCCCAGCAAACAGCACTCGTCAAGACACACAGGCTCTGGATGCCTCCAGTTTTTGGGGTGATTTTCTCCCTGTGTTCATCACTTCCTATGAGGACAAGAGGGCAGGGGAGGGCTGGAGACCCTTTCTGATAGACACGTGGCTCAACTATGCCAAGCAATGGATGTGGCCTGTGAATTCTATGTGCTATTTATTTCTGCTACGTGCCAGGAGGAGAGGACTGGAGCAGGCGTGTTATTGTTAGGGTTATTTTTAAACGCTTGGGTATGAACACTGGGGGCTATGTGTGTGCTGAGGGAGGAGGCTCAGACACCTCACCAGCCTAAAAGTGCCGGTGTGCCAGAGGGAGAGAGAAGAGGGAAAGCTTCATGCTGGAAGGAATAATTCTGGGAGAAGGCTTTTCAGGATTTTTCCACAGGCTTTGGCACCTGTGCCCATCCCGGGCAGCACGTTTGCAGAGTGCCAGGAGCCTCCCAGCCTCGCAAGATGCTCAACCACACACACATGCACAGCCACGGGGAAGCCTGTTTATCTTGTAAAAACTTGACTTGTGCAGGAAAGCATCCAGAGGCATCTGTATTCTTGCAAAATGTGCCGAGGGACAATAAATACGGCCAGATTCCTCACCTTTTAAGGACTTGAGACTTCCCTCTCTTGGAAGTGGAGGTGCCAAGCTCGTCACCGTAGCATGAAGGAATGGGAACGCTGCCAACACAGGTGCTGCCAGCAGGACAGGGGCAGCACCACGATGTCCCTCCACTGGCTGGAAACCCCAGTGAGGGACTGCCAAACTACGTGCCCCCAACCCAAATGCTGTGACTGTGACCTGGATGCACCAATGGTTGGGACACAGTGGCAGTGATGCCTCCCAGCATCCTCAGCACGAGGCCAGGCAAGCGATGGCCACCGTGCATGTTTCCAGGTGGCAGAGGAGAAGGCAGGCATGCCAAGCCCTTCCTGCTCGCTTTTACAGTCCCTTGTTCATGGGGTGTTGGAAGTTCCAGTGTTTCTGCTGAATTTCTATGTCATCAAGGCCCACGGATGCTGTCATTCCCCCACCTAAACACCTCAAAGCAAACTGACCACTCTAACCGGGGGCTCGAGGTCCACTTCACCTCTTTCACCTCAAAAAAGCGCCTGTTCTCAGCACTAGCTCTAAAAAATACCCACCTGCTCCACCTTACAGTGGGTGGAGCTCAACCAAGGTTCAGTCCTGCTGCGTGGTGATAGCACGAGGCTGTTCAAAGCAGGCAAAAGACAACATCCTTGCTGGGAGACCTCCAGACGCAGCAGCTTCTGATACTGACCCACCCTTTAGAGTTCCTGAACCCTCATGGGACACGGGGGACATCCGTGAGGCTCTTCCTTGGCCACTCTGTGAAGGCTGGATTTATTTCCTCTCCTTTCTGCCCAGCTCAGAGTTGTCCCAGGCTGGTCCGGGGGTGAAACCAGCTTTTGCAGGCTGCTGGCTTCTTGGTGGTCTGGTCATGCTGAGCAGTGAGAACTGCCCTGAGCAGAGGAAGACAAGCTGGCACCTCCCATATCCTCACCTATCTGTTCCACGTGGCTTCCCTCTCCTTCCCAAGTCAGTGTGTTTGTTTCCTAACGGCCACCTTGCTCCTCACAAGGCTCATCCAGCTCCTGCTCTGCATGGAGCATTAAGGCCATGGAGTTCAACTGGAGGCAGGGCTCTGCTGGTAACACAGCTCTTCAGACTGCCCACGGAGGCCGCAGCTCAGCAGCACGGCCGGATGGGTCTCTGTGGATGGAGAGAAGACAGCGGGGAGTCCTCCTCTGAGCTGCAGCCTGATGCTGGGACAAACAGCCACACAGTGGTAAAGCCACCCTGGGAGCAGAGCTCTTGCAGCATCATCAGAGGCTTCCAGCAGTGAGGCAGAACCCTGCTGGGGCAGGAGGGAGCACTCCTCAGCCCCCCAAGCCCCGGCACAGGGTGGGTGCACCATGCCTGGCAGTGCCCAGCTCCAGCCTCCCCCTCTCTTCTCTTGCGTGGTTCCTGGTCAGCTGACACGATGCAGCTGCACTATTTGAAAAGCCATACTATTTGTTGGTACGACTCTTTTCGGACTGTCGATTTATATATATATTTGTTGATAAAAAAGAGGTCATCTTGGAAGACGCTCGTAGTCTGCTGGGGAATGCTCCCCCAGTGCTGTATATTCTGTACATGCTGTATAAACAAAGCAAAGTATTTAAGCCTAAATGTTTGTGGGGAAAGGGGAGGCCAGCAACCGGGCGACCTGGCATCCCCAGGGTGAACGTGGACGTGGGGACGGGACCTGGCCCAAAAAATGGGGCAGGACACCTGGAGGCACGAGGCCACATCTGAAGCCATGGTGACACCACACATCCCGGCCCCACCAGCGCCCAGCCATAGGGCCTGCCCCGTGCTTTCCATGCCTGTGGCTTTTGAAACCATCGGAGACAGTCGTGGCAGCCTGAAGAAACTGTGCTGAGCTCATCTATTTTTATATCTGTGGTGTCTCCCAACCCATAGAGAGTAGTGAACAAGTACCCCTATAGCTGAAAGTGACATGTTCAAAATAAACATACGACTGCAGAAATTGTTTGTAATAATAATTTATTTGAAATATTCTGCCAAAGATAGCTTTCTCAATGGTCTGTAAACATCGTTGCTCTCTCTTTGCTCTGAATGTCATTGTGAAAGCACCTTTCTCCCTGCTCTCTTTAGAAGATTTGCTTTTGTTTTGGTATACTTAAGGGCAACAAAAAAGACCTTTATTTTTATTTTATTTTAACCAGAGCAGTATGTAGAGGAGCAGGGGGACGCAGGGGGGCACAGAGGGGTGCAGGATGACTTCTTATCAGTTGGGTGACAAGACGGGACACAGCAAAGGGGAGGAGATGTGGGCCCCCTCCCCAGCTTTGAGCACCCATGGGATGAGCTCGTCCCCAAAAACCACCCCTGAGGGATGGCACTCCCGTGGTCCTGCAGCTCCACCTGCAATGCCTCGAGCCAGGGCCGGGCCCAGTGGGTGTGGGGTTCACCAGGGGTGAAGCTGCCCAGATCTGTCTGCTCTGAAATTAGAGATTTCTTTCTTTTTCATGTGGGGAAAAAAACAAAAAAAAAAGTGTCTTATTTCCCTTCCTCAAAGTTTCCCCTTGAAAGAGCTTTTTAATGCTAGAAAAACACCTGCCATCATTGTGATCCTTACACCTGTTGCACCGGGAACTCGTCCTTAGCCGTACCCATCAGACTCCACCTTACTGGAGTCACTTACGGCGGAGGGGTTGGGTTGGATGGGTCGTTGGGTCGGGTGCTTCGTTTTTTGCTTCTGAGCAAAGTCATGGTGGTAAAGAGACAAAGGAATCGATTGGTGACAAAGAAACAGGTCGGGAATGGCTCCTCATGCACTCATGACGGAGAGGAGGCAGCGATGTGGGGTGCGGGGGGTGAAGTGGGGACGTGGGGTGTGTGAGATGGAGCCCCCGGCAGCGTCTGCAGCCACGGCATCACAGGGACGGGCGGCAGCTGGGAGAAGATCTGGGTTTCTGATCACTGTGCATTTTGTTAATTAGGGAATTCAAATAGTTTTATTTTTTACCAAAAAAAAAGAAAAAAGAGAAAAAAAAGCCAACAAACCAACAGGTAATCTTTATTGCAGTAAAGACAACTGTTGACTTGAGATATAGATATATATATATATAAAGCATATATATATATGTTATTTGAATGGTTTATATCCTGTCGCTCTACCTACCTAAAACGGAAACGTTGCGAGGTGTGCCATCCCGATGTACAAAATAAATGACTTTTCCCTGCATGCTGCCTGGGTATGTTGTGACTTGAATTAAGAGTTCCATTGAATTGCCTTATCCAGAGATTGTATGTTACCCACGTGGGGAATGGCCTGGCACTGTCCATCACATCACACGTGTATTGGTGCTGTGTTGTGTCCGGTTCCGACGAGCCGTCCGTCATCCGTGTGCTTCGTGGGAGACCTTGATCTTGTTAAAGCGTGCTGTGTAAACCTCTCATTGCCTGAAGTAGCCCAGAGTTGTACAAATCAGTGTCTTCAGCCGTTTTCCTAATTTTATCACATTTCCTAACACAAAATATAGATGTTTGTAAATTCTTCATTCATTTTGTCTATCTTTTATGTTTTTTAACCTGGCCCCGACCACCAGCCCCGCTCGCAGCTCCCGTGCCCAGTGGCTTCACTGGGAATGGAAGGAACTGGGGACGGATGGCACTGGGGACAGATGCTGATCACTGCGATCCTTTCCAGCGCAGCAGGACGGGTTCCCGCAGCACCAGCACTGCTTGCGGGTGCCCAGTTCTGCCAACACAGAGACCCACGAAGCCGCACACGCACCTTTGGCAGCGAATGCCCACAGCAGGACAGGGCCGGGTGCCAGGGCTCGGGCTGCCAGATGTCCTGNGAGCCGGGCTGGGGGCGAGCAGAACCGAGGGAGGCCCGTCCTTACCGGCTGTGTGCGGTGCTGCAGGCGGAGGAGCTGCGGCAGGCGCTGGAGGAGATGCGGGCGCTGTACGAGCGGAACCAGGCGGATGTGTGAGTGCCGGGGCGGGGNGCCGTCCGTCATCCGTGTGCTTCGTGGGAGACCTTGATCTTGTTAAAGCGTGCTGTGTAAACCTCTCATTGCCTGAAGTAGCCCAGAGTTGTACAAATCAGTGTCTTCAGCCGTTTTCCTAATTTTATCACATTTCCTAACACAAAATATAGATGTTTGTAAATTCTTCATTCATTTTGTCTATCTTTTATGTTTTTTAACCTGGCCCCGACCACCAGCCCCGCTCGCAGCTCCCGTGCCCAGTGGCTTCACTGGGAATGGAAGGAACTGGGGACGGATGGCACTGGGGACAGATGCTGATCACTGCGATCCTTTCCAGCGCAGCAGGACGGGTTCCCGCAGCACCAGCACTGCTTGCGGTGCCCAGTTCTGCCAACACAGAGACCCATGAAGCCGCACACGCACCTTTGGCAGCGAATGCCCACAGCAGGACAGGGCCGGGTGCCAGGGCTCGGGCTGCCAGATGTCCTGTCCACCCCCACCTCCTCGTTCCCCGTCGCCTCGGGTCTGGGCAACGCCGGGGGACGGGACGAGGACCAAAGGCAGCGGGAGCGGGGCGGGCTGGGTGGGGCCAGCCCCGGTTGGACCGTCNCGCGGAGCTCTCCACCCTAATAACGAGGTTTCCCCCTCCGCCAGGTCCGAAGCGAAGTCGGGTCGGACGGATCTGATTTTTCTCATCCGGTTTCGGCACTGCTGCCTGCTCCGCAACCAGCGCTGCATCGTGGCCTACCTGTGAGTGCCGCGTGCCGGGGCCCCAGCCCGCGCTCTCTTGGCTTCCTCCTCGAGAAGTCTGAGCTAATAAACGGGTCGAAAGCGGCGTCCTTCTAAACGAGGAGGGTGGCCTAAGCGGAGCTTTTCCCCTATGCCGTTTGTCCCTTGTGTGTCCCCGCAGGTACGACCGGCTGCTGCGGATCCGGGCGCTCCGGTGGGAGTATGGCAGCATCCTGCCCAGCACTATCCAGTTCCACATGGCAGCCGAGGAAGTAAGTCAGCCTGCTTTTGAACTGCGCCCCTCTTTCCCTCCCGGTGCTCCCTTTCTCCTCCCAAATGATTACTCAGTGCAGTCAAAACAGCATAGCCTCTTTATCTTCTGCTACAAACATGAGACGCTGGACGTGCCTTACTGTAAATACCAGCTTGTTTCTTTATGCTCTAAGGATGCAGTCCCAAAACACATGCACGATAGGGAGCCTGCTTTGGTGAGGGGGGGGTTGGACTACGTGATCCCCGGAGGTCCCTTCCAACCCCTATNGGAGGAGCAATGAGAACACGTGCAGCTTTCCTTTCTAAAAATTAACACTGCTGATTGCATTACAATTTTAAAGTGCAGTTTAAAAACGCAATTCAAAATGATGGTTTATATCTTCCTCTTTTTTTTTTTCTTTANCTAATGCATGACTGCTTCAAGTATCATCACCATCATCAGATCAGGCTTTCAGCCAGCAGAGCTTTGGTCACAGAATCATAGATCTTGGAAAGACCAGTAAGGTCATCGAGTCCAACCATCCTGGTCTTAACATGGTGTTCTCAAGTGCTGTCCCTGGACTAGAGCACAGAGCTGCTAGTAGTGTTGTCAACATGTCTGCTAGCCCAAATCCAGACTGCCCTGTGCCCAGGACAAATTTCCCCTTTATAAGAACTTGTGCTCGCAAAGTGAGCTCTGACAGTACAAATTAACTAGATTTTATCCACCAGGAACTCGTCCTTCAGCATGAGCTGTGTGGCTCTACCTGAGGGATTGCTGTTGATGTCTGTAGGTGGAGTGGTTCAATCGGTACAAGAAGTCCCTGGCTACCTACATGAGGTCAGTGGGAGGAGAGGAGGGACTGGATCTTACACAGGACATAAAGCCTCCTAAAAGCCTCTACATTGAAGTAAGTGCAAGAGTACTGGGTTCTGTGTACAAAGTATGTTGAAGAAAGTGCATGACTGGTCTGCAGGGAATGGGTGTAGTAGTGGTGAGTGGTCTCAATTGCACTGAAAAGCTCCTGCAGCATGTATTTTGCAGAAATGTCATTCTTCCTTAAAGACCTCTACAGATAAATTAGAAACCTTGTTCTCACGTAAGCATGGTTAACTAGGTGTTGGTGCTTTCTTGATGTTGATTTAAATTGATTTTCACAACTATAAATCATTTTATGCCATTGATACAACAAAGCAAGTGGAAAATAATTTCAGAGTCAGTAGCTGAAGTGCTCTGTTCTCTTAGAAAGAATGCATACAGGTGATCAGCCTGCTCTTTAAAACAGTTTCACTGATAACAGACTGATGTTTTCCCCAGCATGTGTGGGGAGGTTCTAGAAATGCTGCTGTTGTGCAGTGCTGCTCTCCCCCTGGTCTCTGGAGTGCCTGCTCTGCCCACTGGTGCTTCTTGCTGCAGGCAGAGGTGTGAAGAGAACATCAGGTAGGGTCCACAGGCTATGGGGTCAGACTGGTTTTGTATTTCCAGGTCAGGGCTGTGTGAGGCTACAGCAGGTGGGTAGGAATATGTCCACACTTGAAACACAGGCTCCAGAAGTCCTAAGTCAGCAGTGATGTGTGTTTTCTGTGGGAGGTGTGCTGATGGAGACAGCTGCCCTACCACTTCACAGGTGCGGTGTTTGAGAGACTATGGAGAATTTGAGATCGATGATGGTACCACCGTCCTGTTGAAGAAGAACAGCCAGGTATCTATGACATGAAAGCAAGCTCCTAAATCCTCTCCTTTTCCTTCCCTTCCTCTCTAGTGATGTGCCCCTGCTCATGCCAGTTTCATAGCATGTCCCAGTTCCCCTCACGTGTGGCTCCTTGTGTGTGCTGCAAGCTGTCTGTGTGCCCCAGGACTGCACTTCTACCCTGCCTGATCTGTGATGTAGCAGAACTGGCTGTGTAATAACAAATCCAGTCTGCCTGCCTTTAATGGAAAATCTGTGTTTCTGTGCAGCACTTCTTGCCCCGCTGGAAATGCGAGCAGTTAATCAGACAAGGAGTCCTGGAGCACATTCTGTCATAAATGTGCAGGACAGGAGGGACAGCCTTTGCTTGGAGGCCTCTGCCATGGGAAGAGAACCCTGGAGTTCACAAGGTTCTTCAGCCACCTCAGCATTTCTGCACAGAGCACCCTCCAACCCCTCATAACAGTCTGACATGAAGATCAGCTCTGAGCTTATAAAGCATGCAAACTATACTGGCCAGCACTTCATGACCAAAGGGTGCATAGCAGTAACAAGGTGAGCCTGAGAGTCCTGCGGTGGGGGGTGGGGGGATGTTTCTAAGCCTCACAGCTACAAGCAGTGTTTGTAGCTACAAGCAGTCTTGCTTGGAGCAGTTTTTTGTTCACAGTGTGCCTTGGGGAGTAAGAGACTGACCAGCTGTGTGCTGGGGGAGCTCCACAACTGACAAATAAAGAACTGTTTCAGCCTTCAGTGTTAATTGACTCTTGAACAGCTATGTTGTTCATTAAACATTCTCTGACCTGGCTCTTTTGTTCAACCCAGCTGGACCACACAGGGTGGATGCTCAAGTGATTATTAGGTGTCACAGTGAACTTCAAGCATTGAGTCAGCTCTGAGAGTTTCCTTCTGGGTCTAGATACAAAGCTTTGCCTCCCAGCAGAAGCATATGAATGTGGTTTCTTAATCTGCTGAGTGAAGGAGCACTGCAGCTTGGGTCACAGGCCTAGCCCAGGTTTCTCACAGCATGCTTGTTCTGTACCTTGGGTTTCTATATTGAGACACTTTTCCCCAGAGCATGGGCCCCTACTTGGAAGAGGGGCAGGAGGGGGAGCAGAAGGGTCTAAAGGTTTTGTCAGCGCAAAACCAATCAGACTGAGGAGTTGCTTTCCTTATGGCTTTCTTAATGGAGCTGTTTGCTTGAATAGTAGCTGAGACAATGCTTCCAGAAGCTAAGACCACAGGTTTTCCTGGCTTGATGCCCATCTGACAGAAGCAAAAAAACAGTATCTTGGGGAAGAACCCAAGCAGAGAAGTGTGCAGGCTGTTTTTGCACTGTTTCTCCCAGCCTCAGCCAGGGAATGTCCATGAGGTAACTCCAGCTTGTATTTTGCCACTTTGTGTGGGCTTTCCTCCTTACCAGCTTCTCCAGTAGCCCTAGTCTTCAGGGCTGTCTGCAAGGCAAGGAAAGAGAAGTCTGTTGTCTTAGACCATGATAGAAAAATAACCCTTAGACCTGAGACATTCTCAGCCAGCCCTCTCTTGGTGTTGCCCCTGTCCTCTTCCTTGGAGGAAGGGGGCTGGAGAGCCTCCCTGTACTGCTGGGCTGAGTTAACAGCCGATTTATCCCCTCTTGTTTTCATGCTAACAACAGCTTGAGCTGTCTTGAAGCTCTCTTGCCTGTATTGACTGTCAGCCTCTGTCACCACCCTATTGCAGTCAGGCTTGTCTCCAGCAGCCACCACAGTCCCTTGAGAATCACAGGAGTCCTTTCACATCCTGGCACAGAGCAAGGCAGGGGTGTAATGACAATGATGTGCAGAGGGTAACACCCTGGGCTGATAGATAAATCTGATATTTGCTCATGTGAGTACTTGGCTTTGTGGCATTTTAGACAGCTTATTTTTGCAAGAGAAGTACTCACTGCCAGTGTGTGAAGACTTAACGTGGAAGGCAAGATGCTGCATTTTACTTTCCATCTTACCGTGCTTCCTGAGGAAGTGCAATAAGGACAGCTTGCTGAAGTACAGTACTGCACAAAGAACACCAACCTTGCCCCAAGCCTTAAGAGATTCAAATCTGAAGAGGGCTCTTCTCTCACATCCTGATCTCCTTACAGCAGAGGCAACAACACAGCAACAGGTTAGTCTGGATCCTAGGCTCAAACTTTAGGAAACTTCAGGCTCTGAGTCTCTTAGGGCCCAAGAGGAACTGTAGAGAAAGAAGAAAAAAAAAAAGTTCAGCAATAGCAGGAGACTTCTGAAATTCAAAGGAGTCTGGAGGCGGAGGAAGTACTGCTGTCACAATACAGCTTTCTGCTCAGAGTACACCAGATGCCCCCTCTGCACTGGTTTTCTAGATGCAGGCAGCTCCTGGGGGATGGCTGCCCTGAGATAACAGCACGTACTGCCACTGGGGCTGGCACCAAAGATGGTGTTTTCAACAAGAAAATTAAAGTACATACAGGACCTTGAAGGACTAGCTTCTCCATTTTCTACTTTCTACCCAGGAAAAAAAAGTTCATTGCCCAACCCAGCCAGATTTCTCCTTTCACAGCTGACAAACCTCAGCCAGGCTCAGGAGCAAGGTTGCCACAGCAGTGCCCCATCATGCACTCAGAGATGCTGGTGTGATTTTTCCAATGAGCTTCTTCAAGGCCAAGGCCTGTTCCTCCAACACGTGGTTCTTCTTCTCGATGCTCTTCTGCTTCACTTCAGCTGCCTGCAGGGCCATGGCAAACCCTCTGTTTTCTTCATGGAGATCGTTAATCAGCAGTTTGTTCCTGGAGAGTTGAGCCTGCAGTAGAGACAGGAGGCTTAAGGTTCAATGTCCCTCCATGGAAGCCCACCTTAGCACAGATATGTGGCACCAGCACCTACAGCACTCACCTGTGCATCCTTCAGGAGAGCTGCCCTGTCTGCCAGTGCAGCTTCAGCATTCCTCAGGTCACACTGCAACCTCTCTGCCTGCTCCATGGCTGCCTGCAACAGGAGTTCATGTTCTTCCTTCAACAGGAAACAAAAACCTGAGGTTAAGCTGAGCTGTCCCAGCAGCCACCAGGTCCCCTGCACACCCTGAAGTGTGAAACAGGGGAGCAGCAGAGGCGTTTCAGGATGCAAAGAGCTGAGTGGAGCAGCACAACCTTCCCTAGTTAGGCACCAGCCTATTTTAAGACAACACAAAACTCTCCCCCAGAAATGTATTTGCTGAAAAATAAACGAGCGGCCTTCCTTCTCACAGCCATGCACAGAAAAAAAAACAGGGAGAGATGTAATTAGACTTCCCTGAATGCAGTTTCTGTGACTATTTTAGTTCCTCAGGTTATGATTTGCTCCATCTGTGCCTGGGTCAGCTCAACTCAAGAGTCCTGAAACAAGATGAATACCAAAAGCCCAACACCTTGTTGACCCAGCACCCTACATTTAAAGCCAACCTACTTTGTGCATGTGCATGTAGAGGGCTCAAGCTTTCCTTCCACGGCCTAAGCCAACACAGTGTCTCCCTAAATGGTTCCTGCCCTCTAGGCACAAGGTATCTAGTCTGGAGTAAATGAACAGGACTGAGATGTGCTCCTGATCAAGCACAGAGTGCTGGCTAGATTCATGAGCAGTGAAAATTGCAGCTGGAATTTGAAGACCAAATCTTCCAGGTACGCAGTCTTCCACCCAACCCACTGGTGACCTCAACCACAGCTCCCTTCTAGGCTGGTCGTGCTCCCACCTCTCTGGTATCCTTGATGGAATTCCTGCAGCTTACCTGGGTCCTGGCCAGCTGCCTGCACGCCTGCTCAGCCTGCTGCTGGAGGTTTGCGTGGAGCTGCTGAACCCTGCTCTGTTCCTCTCTCAAGCTGGTTTGCAGCTGTTCAAACTGTTTCCTTGGCACCATGTTGTTCAGCTGCTCCTTGGCCTGCTGCAGCTGCAGTGCATGCTGAGTCTGAGCCACACTCAGGCTTACTTTGGCTTCTAAGAGCTGCAACAGAGAAAGGTAGTCAGTTATAGATTTGTGCCAGCAATAGGACAGGCTGAAGGTGTGCTGCACGTAAAGGGAGAGGTTAAGCAGCACACTTAGCCCCCACCCCATCCCTCATGTCAGCATGGCCACAGCAGACCAGCAGGATCATGACAGCAATGTGTGCCAAGCAGCCTGCAAAGCCAGCAATGGACAGTGCTGGGAGCAGCGGAAGGGTGACACCTTTGTCTCTCTCAAAGAGGACTCTTTCCTGCCTGGGAAAGGTGTCCAACACGGCCCTGAGCAGGGAAACACCAACAATGCAGGGACCACTGAGCAGCCTGCCACCCTGTCACTGACCAAACAGCACCTACTTCCTCCTGTGACACCTCAAGCTGCTGCTGGAGCAGCTTCATCTCCAACCAACATGCTGCATGCTGCTGACAGTGCTCCAGCCTCGTGGCCATCTCCACTCCTTGCAGCTGCTCAGCTTCCTTGAGCCTCTGGTTCTGCAGCTGGATGGACCCAGCCCTGGTGCTGTGGCCGTCCTCATGCTCCAGGAGCTCACAGGCCAGCTGGTCTTCCTTGATGTTCACATGGGAGACCTTCACCTTGCCCTTCCTGCTCTGTAAAACAGTCAGCAATAAATAAAAAAATTAAAAATAAATAAATAAAAACAGGCACCAGGGTTTGGAGTGGGAATATCAGCAGAAACTGGGTTCCCACTGGGTCCCTACATAGGAACACTGCTGTCACCACAGGACACTGCATGCACCCTGAATAAGTGTCCTCATTTTCCAGCCTGAACCAAGCCCAGAAGCCAAGTTCAAGAACAGCCTCATGGTTAGGAAAACATACACAGATAACAACCCTGGAAGAGGCTGCTGCGAAAGGAAAAGGGGGAGGGGGGTCCTAGGGTTTGACAGAGCTGCATAACTGAAGTATTAAGACTGGTGTCAACAGGATGAATAGAAATGTAGGCTATAATACTGGAACAAGGGCAACAAAAACAACCTTCACCAACACCAAAGGCCACCATCCCCACAACATTCCCAGGACACTCTCAGCAGCAATACTGAGCAAGGTGCAGTTTCTGTGGTTAATGTGTCAGCAGGAAGCCTGCATCTACCACTAGGGTGGCAACACATCTTATGCTCCCCTCATTCCTGCTAGCTTCCCACTAAAACAGGCAACAAACACAGCTTTCCTCCATATGGAAAAGCTTGCAGCATACCTGAGGCCTAAGGCTTATGGAAGCTTACCTGAGCAAGGGTTAGGAAAGGCCTGAACCTGTGACTCAGCACCTGGTGGAAAGGCAGGGCCAACCCAAGGGAGCCCAGGTGTAAGCAATGTACCTGAGTGACCAGAAGGGGTGGAGTCAGGACACACCCCTTCCCAGACCTCACTTAAGGGTTGGCAGTGAAGGCAAGGGGGTCTTGTTGGAGAGCCCTGCCTACTGGAGGTCTTCTAAAGGTAAGTAGATTTTCTTCCTTTGTTTGTGTCTATGGCTGCTGCATTTGGGTTTGTTCTCATTCAGTGTAGCCTAGGATTGTGCTACTTTGTTATTAGTGCTGTATTTTCTATCACATTACAGCCCCAAACAGTGCAAAAGATGTTTCCAGAGAACAGTTTACAGTTCTCAGCCATGAGGGATCCCAGAAACAGGGTGAGGACCTGACAACCTGTAATCCTCAACCACCCAAGTATTCTGACCAAGTCTTTTGCACACGCTTGTTCCCAGACTTGGGAGCACGTGTGTTTGAGATTGGGATTAAGCAGAAACACAGGGAGTGAGTGCAAGTATATAAAAACTCATCTTTTTGGAGGCTTAAGTATCACCTTTCTCTTCTGTAAAGACATTCACAGGCATTTGTGACGTGTCTTTTTCTCTCCTTGATATTTTATAAAACAAAGCTGCTTCTTCTAAGCAAGATTAGATTTAGATGCTTGAGGCAATACTTCTCCATTTTCCTCCACAGGCCTATGCTGTTTTAGTCCTCCTAAACCCCACAGCCAAGAGTTTGTTAGCGTTAGCAGCTTCTTACCAACTCCTTCAGCTTTGCTGCTTCAGCCAGCTCTTCCACCTTCTCTTTGCTCAACTTGTCCTTGTGTTCCCTGTCAGGGAGAAGGATATGGTTTTCTTAATGACAGAAAGCACAAAACACACGCCCTGTTCTGTGGAGCCCCATATCTGGTCTCAGTCTGCGAAAAGAATCAAAACCAGGCCAAAGTAGACATGGTCCTGTATTGGTTTCGGAGTGGATGAGTGCCTCTGCCCAACAGGTGTCTCAGCCCAGCTTAGGGCAGAGAGATGGGGCACCTGAAGTCCTAAAACACAGTCAGAGGCCTAAAAATCAGGGTATGAAGTACAGTGGGAAAGCCAGCTTAGCAGACTCTTGGGACCATCCACAATGGAAGCCTGGCTCCCTGATTTATGGTTGAGTGGGTGACACCAGTATCTATCCCAAGCTTTCTAAGGCATCAGTTGGTCAATGATCAAAATGTTTGTGTAAATGAGAATCCTGTGCTTTCCCACTCAGCGTGCATTTGACCAAGCCTGATCCAGCACTGGCTGCTTTTGTGTGAAGTGAGAGGGGGGTGAGAATGAAAAATGAGCAATCAAAAGGCAGCTTGGGACAGCTGAAATATGATAAGTGCACCTGGGTGGCAGTCCCTTTCACAAGTAATACCCATCCACTCATTTGCCAGCCTTCCCACAGCTGGCTCCTCTCTTACTTGTCATGTCTGCTGTACTTCTTCACCTCCCTCAGCTCCTGCTGGAGTCTCCCAAGTTGACTTTTTAGAAAGCTGTTCTCCTCCAGCAGCCAGCCCTGCTCTCCTCTGTAGGGGGAGAGAGCAAAATGAGAAAATCACATAAAAACCATACAAAAGCCCAGTTTGCTCTTGGCATCTTACACAAGTCTTCCTGCTCTGTTCCCATTCATGTTGTGAGGACAGGAAGAACTAAAGAGTTCTGAGCAAAATCTGTCCAATAGCTCAAGCAGAACGTGAAGAGACAATCAAAGAACTGTCAGAGGTGGAGAAAAAGTAGTAGGTCTTCAGGTAAGGAAAAAAAAATAAGGACAAACAGCATCAAACCCTTTGTGTGGCTTCCAGCTGACTAAAAAATCAGTTTGCAAACCTGTTGACTTGGGTCCATCGAGACATACCTAGACTTTATTATAGGATAACCAGGTGGTAGGCTCAACACCTGAGTGCAATAAGGCCATGTCTGGACAAGTCAGCTTGTTTGTGATTCTGCAGTGCTGGGAGTGATGACTGTGAGACCAAATGAAAGGAAACCTCTCAGCCTCATTGTCTTTCCACTCCTCCTGGTACTCCCAGCCTCCCATGAGGCCACAACAATACTGGCATCTGCTGCAAGGCAGCTCAGCTCTGTCAGTCCTATCCAACAGTTAGTGCTAACCTCTAGGTCCCCACAGGCTCTGCACTCCTCAGGGGAGAAGAGCACAGGAGAACAGCTTGTCTAGCCCAACATGGAAGACAGCACTGCAGTTTTTGAATGTGAGAGGCAGGGAAGCTGAGCAGGGAAGTTCTTGCTCTACTCCCCAAGGAAAAAAGCAAGAGTACTAGTGCACTGCATGGTGTTTTCTCCCCCCTGCTTGGCAGGACACTTCACACAGCAGCCACTCTCTGAGTCAGTTTTACATCAGGATTCACATGTTGTTCTTCCTGTGGCATCTCCAACACCCACATACAGCTGTACAAGGCAAAGAAGACAAGTGTGCAGAAAGCTGGGGCCATGTGAGCACATCCCAGCTCTCTTGACCACACTCCTGTAGTGAGGAAAAGATGTGGGGGATAGCAAGACAGAACATAGCTGCTGTCAGTGTCTAGGACCAACATGCTAAGTAGCCCTGTGTCACGCAAGGCATCCAGTCTATTTTTACTGCTGCAGCACTCAGTTAGATCTGCAAACAGCCTGAGTGCTCAAACCCACCACTCTCTTGAGGTATGAAGATCATTTTCCAGCTACTGCACAATGTCCTTGAGATGCATCAGTTTCAGCCTGTTCCTCTCCCTCTGCAGCTCTATTTTGACTGTCATGTTTCCCCCTGTGCTGCTGTGTTGCTCCACCTTCCTCCAGATCACATCTATGCCCTGACATCCTGCTGTATTTGCTGGGTGAAGGCAAATCTATCTTTGCTTCCTCTGTTTCCTTCCCAAGCACAGCCCTTTGTCTATCAAGATTCTGTTTCTCCATGACAAGTGCATTCAGCTTTGGCTCCAGCTTCTGCACTGAGCAGCCCATTTACTGAAACATCTGCACCAGCCCATCAAAAGACCTTTCATTTCTTCTCTATTCCTTTGGTGCTGAGGTGGCAACAGGAGCTTCTGGTCTATTTGCCCAAGTCCTGAGGACCTGTTCCTTTCTATCTGGAGGGCAGCTCTCCAGATGCATCATCTCTTCAGTAACAGAGTCCTCAGACCCATGATTTGTACATCATACCCATTTCATCCTGGTACTTTTTGTTGTTCTGCCTTTTTTTCCCCTCTCAACAGCCAACATTTCACACATCTTGCCTTACTTCCCATTTACCTTCTCTTACACCACAGAGAGACTCCATCCTGTTCCTTCTAGTCCCACCACTGTCTTTCCTGTGCCTGTTGCTCCCTTGGAGCCTTTACTGTTGAGACATTGCTTCCTCTCACACCTGTGCTGCTGCTACAAAGACTTAGAGCTGTCTTCATTCTGGCACTCACTCCATTACTGTTCCAGATCTCTGACCTGGATTTGATAGCACACACTGGTGGCACAGCTTGAAAAGCTGAACCAGCCCCAGAACACATTTTTGCTGGAGAGACAACACAGCTTTCCTTAGGTTGCAAGACTATTAAATATTACAGCAAGCTCCCACACCATTGTGCACTTTTAAAACAGACTGTGTCCTAGAACAGACAGCAACCTGGAGAATTTGTCCACCTGTGTAATGTGAAAGGGGACTTGGATGTTGGAAAGAGGCAGTAAAGAACACAAAGGTAAAAGGAAACTGGGGACAGTGGTAGGGTGTGCTGGGAAGCAGGAGGGGGCAGGCATGAACAGTTTCCTGTACAGTGTTCCTGTTCTTTCCTCTTTAGTCTCTTTCACAAAGCTAATTTGATCCTTGGGAAGCTTGCAGAATTGGCACCACAAGCAGAGAAAAGCAGGATGATCACCTTTTCAGAGATTCCCTTTTCTGTGATTCCCTTTTCTGTAAGTCAGTTTGTTTTGGTCAAATGGAGAAATTTAAGCCACTTTTTGCTGCTTTCGAGAAAGCAGATTGTGATGATCTAGCAAGTAGCAGCAAGCTTGCTAAAGGACCAAGAAAGAAATATGTGAAAACACTGATTAAAAACCCTCCAGTTCCCCTCTCTGTTTTTGCTGGGCACTCTGACACATCCATAGAACACACATGAGGGAAGTTCAGACATCTCCCTTTAGACTGCAGTATCCCCACAGTACTGCCTAGATTTTACCTAAGTAAAGAAGCTCTCCAGCCTCATAACAAATCTCCATAGTCCATTTTGGATGGGGAGGGGATGTATTCACCCTCTGTCATTCATTTAGACCCAAAAAAAAAGACCACCACCAGACCTGATGCTCCCTCTGTTTCTGCACTGTGCTCTCAGCTCTTCTCCTTCCTGGTTCAGCTGCTGCCTTGGATGGCATAAGTTCTCGGTGTGCTGAAGTTCAACCCTGGCTGGCTCCACCTCCAACCTCTCCTCCACCTTCAGGTTCTGCACACATTTTTGCTCCTTCATGACATCAGTTATAGGCTGGTACTTTGCAATTGTTTCTTTCAGGTCTTTTTTCTGGCTTTCCACCTTGCTCATCTCAGCCTTGACACATTCCTTGCTGTTCTTCTCTCTTTCAAAGTTTTTCCTCATTAGCTCCATTTCCTCCTCATAATAGCTCACCTGTTGGAAAGAAATGAGGTTTGGACATTAGCATTGTGTTCCCGAGGGCCCCCTCTCTTTCAGTCACTATGACTTAGACCAAATGGTTCCTCTCAGCAGGGGACACTCTCAAGACATTTCTACTCCCTACTGAACTCAGGGCAACAATCAGTTGCACAGCGCAACCTTTAATGGGTCCAGTTTTCCCCATCTGTCAGCACAGCTCTCTTTCTCCTTGTTTACAGCACTGGGACCTCACAGAGAAAGCAGAGGCTGCAGCTGTATCTCCACACTCCCACATCCTTCCTCCACCATGCAGAGCAGTCCCTCGCCCATGAGGTGGCGGTGAGGAGCTGCTTCTCTCTACAGCTTCCTGTAAAAATCACAAAACCCAGGGTGGGATGAGCACAAAGGAGGCAGAAGGCAGCTTAGTGCTCCTTGAACTGTCTGTCATCTGTGTGGCAGTTTAGGATTTACTGTTGCAGTGCCGCAGTGGAAACCCAGCAAGAATGTGTGACCTCCACTTCAGCAGAAAAAAGGAGAAGGTGGAAACTGATCCTTGTGGGTCCCTTCCAACTCAGGATAATCTATCCTGCTGCTGTCTGGAGGGCTGAGCTCACTCTGTCACGTTAAAGCAAACAGATTAAAATTGTGCTGGAAGCCCAGGGAGACAGCTCTGGTAATTTCCATGCTCTCAGGAGCTGTATTCAGTTTTTCTTCTTGGTTCTTGTGCTGATTTTACTGAGACAATACAAAGCAGAGATAATCTCTAGTTCTATGTAAGAAGCAATGTTCACACACAATTTTCTGCAAGGTGGCAGAGAAATTCACAAAGCTTCTGGCCCCTGAGAGCTCAGCATCTTTCTAACTGCTAAAATAGGTGTGGGAAGAACAATTTCCTCCCTCCATTCACCAAGCAGCTGTGCAGAGAATTCAGGCCGCCTACCCCCACAGCTCTCATGCTGGTTTGCAGCTCACCTTCAGGTCTTGCAGCTGTTCCTGGAGATGCTGCGTTGGGACTGACATCTCTGTGCGCACAGAACTGGGAACCAGATGGTTGAGAGAGAGGCACACTGGGAAAAAGATGCACTATGAGGACAAGTCTAGGTCCACTGCCCTTGTGCTTGATACTTAAGACTGCCCCATACTCCATGAAGTGTTGGGAGTCTGGTCCTCTGGCTCTCTAGTTCAACTCCTGCTCAGATGAAGACTATTGCCAAAGCTAAACCCCCATCTATATAGCAGCCAATCCCAAAAAGTTTTTTCTTAATGCTCAGCTTGAACCTCCAATCCCACTTTATTATGTTGTTTCCTCACTACTATTGACAGTGAAAATCTGCCTGTTCATTCCCATCTGCCAAGTCCTCATGTTGCTGTCACAAGCTCATGTGTTGGAACCACCTCTCTCTCTCTCCTTCACCATCCATCATTCCTTTCTTCCCTTGCATAGCTGCCCAGTGCCAAAACCAGGAGCAGCCACTGCACACTCCTACTACTCCCATCTCCAGGAAACCTTGCTCTTGTCAAACCGACAGAGATGCACCAAACCCACTTGCATTTTACCTCCAGCTGGCAGCCCTCTCTCAGCCCTGCTTTCCTGTAGCTGAAGACGCAGCCCTTCCAGCTCTCTCTGCAGCATGATGTTCTGGTCCCACAGCACCTGAGGCAGAGACAGGCCACAGTGCAGCTGTGAAGCTTCCCAGGACTGTGAGGGAACCTTCCCAGGTTGCACCAGAAACAAAATGAGGACAGAAAGCACTGATCCCATGGGAAGTGCTGCACAAGGCAGGTCCCACTGCTTGCTCAGAGCTCTGAAGCCAGCACAGGAGTTTAACCAGGCTCAGTGCTGACATCACCCCACAGCAAGGAGTCCCACAGATGAACAACATGCTGTGTAACAAGACACTGCCGTGCAGGTATATGGATCTGGGCAATCCCTGCTTCACTTTACATTCTGAATCCTACACAAAGCGTGTGAGGAATCCTGCCTACCTGTCCACTTTGAGCTGACATCAAATTATATCCTGTGTGCTGCTTTATCCATAAAACAAATGGGCTGTATGAGATTACGAGCTAGAGAACTTCCACAAATCCAAATTAATAGACGTTACTGAGCAGATCTAGAAAGAAGTAAACCTGGTTTGTTTCATCTCCATTCTAAACAGAAGAGCGGCCAGGAGGACAGAAGCTGCCAGCATTTGGGATTCAGCACCCAAGTGGGTGCCTCACATGTCAGGATGAAGCCGTCTCCATCCAGCTGCATTTGCATCAACAACCCTCAGCCCTAGGAAGAATTACAGTACCAAGCATCTTCAGCCCTCTGGTGCCACCTGGAGCACTGCTATATTGGATAGTGCTTCAGCATGTTAGCCCCTCTGGAAGCTGTAGCTAGAGGCAATCTGCTGAATCCATCCAATGGCTTTGCTACAGGTGCACAGATTTTAGCCTCTGCTGAAGAGCTTGGGTGAGTCACCATCTCTACCTGGCAGTGCTCTGCAATCACATACAGCACTTGGAAACAGACAATGCAATAAATGCACACTCAGGAGCCAATGCAGAGAACACCCAGCAATGCAAAACATGCAAGAGACACACGTCACTTAGAAACTGGAGAAAGGTGACAGAAGCTGTGCTCACATCCCAGAGTGCCAGAGCTCTGGGCAGCAGCACAGCCCTGAGAAGGAGGTGCAACACACACAGCACCAATGCCACACACCAAGTACCCAGACAGGCTTACCTTGACTCTCTAGCAGAGTGCAGGAGTTTTTGGGGGGGTTGCAAAGTGGGGAACAGGAGAAGAAAGGGAAAAACAACAAGGTAAAAGAATTTAGCTGATAGCATGCATTCCAGAGGAGCAAAGCTTTCTCTTTCCATTTAGGAGAAAATACAACAGAGCCCAGAGTGGTCTGACTGTATGCAAGGAACTATATGATTCCCACACAAAATAGTCCACAGCTACAGGGTGGAAGGAAGGGTGAAGTTTACAACCCAACCCTACTCCCTCTGCGTGGCAGGGGAACCAGCACGCAGAGGGTCACATGCTGTGGGAGCAAGGCATGGTTAGGTTCCTTTACTAGGGGCACAGCTGTGCCATGCCTCCTGCCAAAGGGTGCTGAGCAGGGCAAGAAGGAACACCCCCCACCTTCACACTTTGTTCACCACTGCCCCAGACTGAAGCACCCAACTGATGTGCAGATGACAGCTGTATTTTCTCAGCAGCATTGCTGGAGAGCTGCCCGCTTGTACCTGGCACTGCCGCTCGTATTCCAGCACAATCTCTGCAAAGTGTTTGCCATGCTTCAGGAGCTCTGGGCTGTGGGGCTCCTCCTGGTCCAGCTGCACAAGCACAGGGAAACACTTCTCATCAAGGAAACTGTCATCTCTCCAAGTGGAGAACCAAAAGCTCTACAAAATCACTGGAGTTACAGTGCTAAAGCCTTAGATCCAGTAGGAGTGCTCCTAGTGACATCTGTGGGATGGGTCAAATGCAGGAAGAGGGGAAAGAACATCTTCCTTCTTATTTCATAGACACCAAGCTACAGACAGGCTGGCTTTCCCAAACCAGGTACTGAGAATGCTGACTCATTGCTTTCCCAGATCCATTTCACCATGCTCCTTACTGGAGTGGAAGCTTTAACAACTCCAGATACTAACAAGAACCAACCTTTCGTTCAATACTTGTGAAAAAAACCCACATTTTTGACATCTAATTCTCATTTGAAAAGTTCAGATTTGTATATCTTCCATACTTGCAAATTTCCTCCTTCCAAACTTTGAAAGGCCTAAATTAAAGCAGTGATTTTTCTTTCCAATTTGTCATTAATGTGCAGAATTCAAAATGGGGGATAACACCACAACCAAGCTGTAATAAACCGAGTTTCAAAGAAAAGGGTCGATCTTTTGAAGAGCTCCTGAGAAAATCCTACTTAACCACAACACATGAACAAAGGCTACCTTGTCCTTCACAAGGAGGTTGAGGTCTTTCTGAAGCTCCAACACCAGCTTCTCAGAGGCTGTCAGTTTCTCACCCATCTCCACAACCTGGTTTTGCAGCTGTGCATTCTCCTACAGTGAAAACAGAGAAGATTCTCTTCGTGCAGTGGGTCCTCACATTGCAGGATAGGTTTATCATTAATGGGCCTTCAGTGGGAAGCTGTAGCACTACTAGCACATCAGCATGCTGACTGCAGCACTGCTCAAGGGAAAGCCCACTTTGGGCAGGATAGTGCTGATACATGCCACATGGGTTAGGGTTTGGCTCATCTCTCCCAACAGAGGCTATAAGAAAAAATAAAATTCCTTCCCACCAAAGCAAGACAAGCTATCCATCCTCTTCACCACTTCTGCTTTGATTCCTCTGAAGGACTGAAGACATTCAGGGCAGTTTTACTTACCTTCATCATGAGGTTCAGTCCCCCATGAAGGGTGGCCTGTTTGCCCTGCAGGAACTCTGCATCAGCCTCCAGCTTCGCTTGATGGTTGGCAGCTTGCTGCAAAAGCAGCTCTTTTGCCTCCATTTCAGTCTGAACATCCCTGGAACAGATAAGCAGTATGTCAGGGGGCAGCTGAAACATATTCTCAGATTATTGTACAGTCCAGGCATTCACGCTCACCCCACAAAAAAAGCAGAAGAGAAGAACTTGTTTGGAGGGATATCAGAAGCTTAAGTGAAGCGCATACGAGTTAAGGGATCTTCAGGGACTTCCCTGCCACTCTACAATGGCCAAACAAGTAAGACACTTCAGAAGAGGAGACTGGGATAGGAGGGAGAGGCAGTGGGCACCCACAGGAAAACCATTTTGACTGTTCAACCAAAGAACTCTTCCTACTTGAGCTTGCTTTGGCTACGCTTGAGGGCGATGTATTGCTTGTCCAGCTCCCTGCTGAGCAGCAGGCAGTGTCTTTCTGCTTTCTCTAAGCCCAGTCTGGCCTTGTCCCTCTCCTTGGAGATTTGCCTCACCTGGCTTCTGCAGGCAGAGTAAGCACTGTGTTCAGAGACATCTCTGACAGTCCAGTGAAGGCCCCACCCCCTCAAGAGATGCAGCACCCTTACTTGAGGCACTGGAGTTTGTATGCATAGGAGGTGACAGTTGCATGCTGAAGCCCATTCCTGGAGACCATGAGCGTGCAGTCCAAGGCTGCAGGCAGTTCTGCCTGGCTCCTCTGTGCTGCTATTCAGCCTCTGAAATAGAAGGACTGAGTTAAATCATTCTTCCAACAACACTTCCACAGTTACAACAGCTGACTGCTCTCAAGAGACAAAAACAGCCTGAGGTAACATCCACTGCAGGCTTTCCCCAGCCCTGGGGCAGCCAAAGCCCACCCTGCCATCACAAACCTGCCTGCAAGCCCTTCTTCCACCCCAGAGAGACACTTGCTAGAAGGTCTGGTTGCTCACTTCACCTGCCACCACCAGAATGCCAATGCTAAGCACCTTGAGGATGTTCTGAGTTCTTGCAGGGCTCAGATGACAATGACAAATTCAAGCTTGGCAAATCTAGCACAGCTGCTGATGCTGGAGAGGAAAATGTGGGCTTATGCAGTTCAGCAGGAAGGATGGACTGCTTCGCTGCTCACTGACACCAAGAAAAAAAAGTGAGTGTTAAGTGAGCGGGGCAAAATTGGCAGAGAAAAGATAGCTTTCAAAACTGAAATTCCAAGCACTCTGGACTCCCTGCTAACCCATGAAAACGCAGTATCCACAGAAAGACCGACACTGAAAGTTACACAGCATCAGCAGGCCGTCTGGAAGCTGTCAAGACAGCCAATATTTGATCTAGAAGCTAAAACTGGGCTGAGGTCAGCTAAGCCCCTCCTGCCTCAAAGCTAAGCGAGATTCAGCCACGTCGAGTCAACAGAACTTGACTGCCAGAAAGCCAGCACAGAGCTGGCAACGCGTCCAAGAGCACCAATTTCATGCCTTTCCTTTCCTACCTTAGTGCATTAAAGCACTTCAGATGCATTTCCAACTGCTCTGTCAGTGCTGAGGATTAAAAGCGCTAAGAAGCAATAACTTACACCAACCAAGGAAAACGCGGATGAACTACAGGACGTGACAACGTCAGTCTGAAAACAGTTCCCCTGCTGTTTTTTCGAGGCAGCTTCAAGCCGTCCCCTCACATCCTATCGCTGGACACCAGAGAGAAGAGACCAGCACCCAATCATTGCTAAGAGGGGAAAGGATAGAAGATACCGATCTCGGAGAGAACCAGTGGAAGATGTCAAATGCAAACCAGAGCCAACGCAGTGCCCCAGTCCAGCAAGAAGCGGAGCCCAGCAGCATGAGATGGAAACAACACACAAGCAGTGCCCAGCGTCGTGAACCCACAGCACATCACCCGATTGACACCGGCCCCATAACACTACATCCCACCCCGCCCTGACTTACCACCCCCACAGCGCATGCGCACAGCTCACCGACGACACGCTCCTGCCGCGCATGCGCACGCCTGTCCTCCCCTCCCGCCCCCCCCAGCGCGCACGCGCAATCCCCTNGCGCGGTAGGGCGGCGGCGGGGCCTGAGTGAGCCATGGCGGGGTCCGCGGGCTCCGGCGGCAACAGCGGCTCGGCGCGGAAGCGGATCATGAAGGAGGAAGACATGACGAAGGTGGAGTTCGAGACGAGCGAGGAGGTGGACGTGACGCCCACATTCGACACCATGGGGCTGCGGGAGGACCTGCTGCGCGGCATCTACGCCTACGGTGTGCGGGGGGGGGAATTGGGAGAGTTTGGGTGGGGGGGGAATGGCGGTGGCGATGGGGGGCGGCGCGCATGCGCAGAGGCGCGCTGTAACCGCCGTGTCCCCGCAGGGTTTGAGAAGCCGTCGGCCATCCAGCAGAGAGCCATCAAGCAGATCATCAAGGGCCGCGACGTGATCGCGCAGTACGTGGGCAGGGGGGCTGTGGGAGTGGGCTTGTGCATAAAGACAGAGCCTTCACCGCGCCTCTCTTCTCAGGTCGCAGTCGGGAACGGGAAAAACGGCAACGTTCTCCATCTCTGTGCTGCAGTGCCTGGACATACAGGTAGTCCACGTAGTTGAAATTGTCTGTTACATCCGGCAGGAGCGGCTTTATCACCTGCAGCCTCTGTTTGGATTGAACAGGAGAAGCTTTACCTGGAAGTCTTTTCATTATGGGCAGTGAAATCCAGAATTCTGGCTGAGAAGTTCATCAGGCTGTGCACTGCACGGCAAATCCTGCCATGACAAAATCAGAAGATCTTGTGGTTGTAGAGCTGGCTGCAACAGCTTGGCTTCTTTCCTATGCCTTTTTGTGGGGGTACTGAGACACTGGAACAGGTTGCTCACAGAGGCTGTGGGTGCCCCCTCTTTGGATGCATTCAAAGCCAGGCTGGATGGGGCTGTGAGCAGCCTGGTTTACAGGGAGGTGTCCCTGCCTGTAGCAGGGGGTTGGAGCTAGGTGATCTTACAGGTCCCTTCCAACCCAAACCATTCTACAGTTACTTTTGTTGGAGGGCTGAACTGATCTTTTGGCAGTCAGAATTGTTCTCAGACTGCTCTTAGGGCCTCGTGGATCCATGTGGACAACTGGCATGCATTGCATGGTCAGACACAGGTTGACCGATGAGCATTTGATGAACATTGCATGTTCTGAACAAGAAGGTCAGCTGTTCTCAGCAATTGAGCAAAAAAACAAGCTGTCCAGCAAGGAGCTGCTCAAGCACACTCTTGTAACGTAATGTAAGAGGCTGTAAATGTGCAAGCACTCCGTGCAGAAGCAGCTTTCCAGGTGTCCCAACGCTTGCAAACATGTAAGTTTTAGCACAAAATTGTACAATCAATCCTTCAAGTGTGACAGTTCGGGGTACTGTGAGCTCTATTTTATTTGTTACTGCTTGTTTGATATTTGCCACATGATTAACTGCCATGTGATCCATAGGTTCGTGAGACACAGGCATTGATCTTAGCACCAACTCGAGAGCTGGCTGTGCAGATTCAGAAGGTAAGAACATCTAAATCACCATCTGTAAAGAATTTATAAGGTCTGATGCTGATTCTCAAAGTGTTCCCCAGCAGGGATAGAAGTGCAGCCTTCTGCTTTTATAGGAAATGCATTTTCCTGAATGGAATAAGAAATTGTAATAAAGGGCTATTTTTCCCATCTCTGTTTTATCCATTCTTCCTTACATGACCTGGTTAGCTAGCAGCCTTATGTTTTACTTATTCCTACCTGAATTTTTAAGGATAATGCTTTTAAAAAGTAATTGCTATCTATGGGAAATAACTGAAAGCCTGACATTGAGGAGAACGTCAAAAAAATCTCTCTCTTGTGCTTTTATCTCAAGAAAAATACCGTGTGTCTATTCAGCCCTACATAGCTTTACACATAGCAAATTTCTTGAGAGCTCAGTTGATTAGTTCATTATTTATGTCAAAATAGGGTCTTCTTGCTCTGGGAGACTACATGAATGTCCAGTGCCACGCCTGCATCGGAGGGACCAACGTGGGTGAAGATATCCGAAAGCTGGATTATGGGCAGCATGTTGTTGCTGGCACTCCAGGCCGGGTGTTTGGTAAGGTCAGGGGGGTTGTATGCCTCCACACACAATCACAATTCAGTTGAGCCATGGGACTATTGTGCTTTTCCATGACCAAGTACCAGTCTCTTTTGGCAACAGGGCAAGTGCCAGTCCCTCCTCCAGTGAAATGCTCTGACAGTGGCTGGGAGCAGTGTAGACTCGCTTGCTTTCTGAGCCTTTTCATCTTACAAAGTGCAATCTTACAGATATGATTCGGCGGCGAAGTTTAAGGACTCGTGCTATCAAAATGCTGGTTCTGGATGAAGCAGATGAAATGCTCAACAAAGGTGAAATATTTATCTCCCTTGTACCTCTCTACTCAACTCTTGAGATTCTTATTTCATCCCGGTTAGTAGTCTTGTTTCTAAAAACAACTGGTTTTACCAAAGCTAGGCAATCACAGTTATGTTATGGGCTGTAGGAAGCAACTTAATGTGCTTTGCCTAATTTAGTTATCACATCCTTTTCAATAGTTATAAATTCCAGAGGGTTGCTTTTTGTACTATGCTATGCAACACAGCCATGTCATGGTGGGTCTGGGAGAACTGGAGAGAGATGAGCAGTGTGTGACACTGGCTTGTATGATAAAAAGTGTTCTTATTATAGCATAGGCCTGATGCTGAATTCCAGCTCAAACTGAAAGAAAGGGATATTCAAGAGAAAGATGTGCTAACTTCTCAGTGCTACTTGATTTCCTTTTGCAGGTTTCAAGGAGCAGATTTATGATGTGTACAGATACTTACCTCCAGCTACACAGGTGGTTCTGATCAGTGCCACTTTGCCTCATGAAATTCTGGAGATGACCAACAAATTCATGACAGACCCCATTCGCATCTTGGTGAAGCGGTGAGTGATTTTTCCTAGGAAGAACTTTGCTCGTCTTACTCACGTTCCTTATCAGCACTGTAGTTTGACCAGGTGTTTGCAGACATCCTCGTGTTTCAGTTTGCAGCAGAGGCCACTTTGGCTCTCTGGCTTCATCTTCGTCCAGTTCTGTTTGCTGCTGCTCAGCCCGACTTCCCTTGCCCTCTCAAGTGTAGTAATATCTTCTCCTGGAAATCTCTCTTTCATTCCCACCCAATTCCTGTGCCCTTCCATTAGATTTTTGAAGGCACCTCCCATTAATTTGCTGTTATATAGTATGTCTAGAAAGCTTTAAGCTGATTGATCCTGAAGGCCCTAGATAGATGCACAGCTTATGTCTGGCATTGCAACAGGTCCTCATGCACTGGAGTTCTGGAGATGTCAAGAGGAGTAAACGTAGGCAGCCTGACTGGAAAGGCCTCAGCCTTGCCTGGTCTCTTACATTCCCCCTGTTCCCTTACTTCAGTCCCTTTTTACCAAGATGTCTGCAAATAAATGTGAGAACAGAATCATTTCCCTTTGAAGTTGTCTGCCTAGAGCAGAGAGGGTGATAAGTGTGAGCCTCTGTTTTGCGGGTCACGTTTGAAGCCTTTCTTAGAGCAGACTTCTCCAGGGACTTCGTAGAAGAACTTGGGTGTAGACACAGCAATCCACAGTACTTGAGACAGATGTGTGAGCATGCAACCCCTTTAACTGCATTGTATGTACATACCACTTGCAGTGTCTTACAGCTCTTCTCCTTTCCTAAAGTGATGAATTGACCCTCGAAGGAATCAAGCAGTTTTTTGTGGCTGTGGAGAGGGAAGAATGGAAGTTCGACACCTTGTGCGATCTCTACGACACGCTCACTATCACTCAGGCTGTCATCTTCTGTAACACCAAGAGAAAGGTACAGCAGCCACGATGGGCATGTTATCTCACTCACAGAGCAACATGGGGGAAAAATGCTACGACAAACCAAAGTGTCTGGTTGCTTCCCTGGTTGGGAACGGTGGTTAAATATGTCTTCAGGATGTACCTAACGTAAACAGCAGGTTCCAGGCAGACCTGATAGAGTTGGCAGCATCTGCCTTCTTAGACTAACAGGACTGATAAGATAAAAGGCATTTAGTGTTTGTAATCCGTAAGAGAAAAGTCACTCTTTCTGAATAAATGCCCATAATTCCTTTTCTTTTAGGGTTCACAGAACCCTGTCATATAGGTGATACTCTGTAATGACTGTTAGTTCCTTCAGCTCCAGAACGCTTGTTGAAGTGTCTCTCAGTCCTTACCAGTGTATGTGTACAAACATTCTCCAAACAGAACTAACACTTTCGGCTGGCATGAGCAGATCGCTCACCCAGGCTGCTCGGCTGTACACACAGGTAGACTGGCTCACAGAGAAAATGAGAGAAGCCAACTTCACTGTTTCATCCATGCATGGAGACATGCCGCAAAAGGAGAGAGAGTCCATCATGAAAGAGTTCAGATCTGGTGCAAGGTAAATGATTCAACAGTATTGCTTACAGTACTGCTGCCTCAGGCAGGGCATCTTCCATTGCCCCAGAGGAACAAGTCTCAGATGCCTATAAGCTCTCCCTCCTCCCTTGTTCCTGGTTTAGTTTGCAAATCAGTTCTTAATTCCCATCCATCCCTTTGTGGTGTCCCAGAGAGGGAAGATGGCCACTGTCCAAGGAGGGATGCTCATGCTTTTAGGCATAGAATCGTCCCGTTGTGTTTTGCTGAGGGGACTGGGAGTTGGTGCATTTAAAATAAGGAATTAAAATGTAAGGCTTTGCACCGTCTGTTGACAAAAGTTTGCTGCTAGGAAAGCTGTCCCATGCAGAACCGCCACGCCGGTGGAGGTGCAGTGAGGAGGGCAGAATAGCAGGTGTTACCAGCACTGGGTAGCCCAGCTCCTCAGCTCACGCTCAGTGACTGTCCCCTTCTCTTTGCAGCCGAGTCCTTATCTCAACAGACGTTTGGGCCAGAGGTCTGGACGTGCCTCAGGTATCCCTGATCATTAATTACGACTTGCCCAACAACAGAGAACTCTACATACACAGGTAAGCTTGGTGTCCACACGAGGGAGCGCGGCTGAATTACCCTTCCCCAGAGTGGCTTCACTCTTCCTCCTGCCTCCCCAGAATTGGCCGCTCAGGCCGATATGGCCGAAAAGGTGTAGCTATCAACTTTGTGAAGAATGATGACATCCGCATCCTGAGAGACATCGAGCAGTACTACTCCACCCAGATAGATGAGATGCCCATGAACGGTGAGTGCGGGCCTGCCAAGGACCAGTGCTTTGTTTTGCCACGTGCTTTCTTCCCAACCACAACCCCTCTCTCCCTCCCCAGGAGAGAAGCTCAGCAGTGTGCGCTGTCCTGCTGGGCCACAGCTCTCAGCACACTTGCTGCATACTCACATTTCCTTCTTCTCTCCCCTTTCAGTTGCTGATCTTATCTGAAGGTCCGCGTTCACAGGGGAGTTGTGCTCATCGTACCTTTCATTAGCCTCCCATAATTATGTCTTGGACCCACCTCCATTTGTAATACTGCTGGTCATACGTTCTTGAGTTGGGATTGCAGTTGGGAACTTGTGTAAATAATGTCTTTTCTCCTGCCCATGTTTTTCAATAAAAGTGAAATTTTACCATATCCCGTGCCCGATTACTTTAACCCCACATAGTAACAGGCAGAGAGTTTCGAGATCCTGCCATAATTGCAGCCCATCACCCCGAGTTATCTGCTGCTTCAGACCCTTCCCAGCACACACCAGCACTGACCTTAAGACAAAAATGTATCCAATAACCCGTGTTCACACATTTGAAATGGGTCTCAGGGGCCCTTGGTCTCTTTAACAATAGGTCTGCTCCCTCTAGCTGCCTCAGGGAAAACGTGTACCTCCAACCCAGACTTAGGGCTGCTTCGATACCCCAGGAGACTTACCTACCTGCTGGCTAATCCAGATTTGGATGCTGACATGCATCCTGGCTCTACAGCTGCTGGCACTTGTACTCATTCTCGACCCAGTCCCTGTGTGAAGGTCCCCAGTCCAGTTGGTGGCACTTGGGTCACACTGCAGTTCCCTCATCCAGGAAGAACAGGCTGCAGCAATGAGGCATCTGCTGACATACACCCAGTGGATTTTATACCCTCAGTCTTATTTCCCGCATTTGTTTCTTCTAAAACAAGTCACCCTGCTCCCTTCCTCTTCCTGCCTTTGGATCCTTTCAGAAACATCCCACAGCAAGGTTTGCACAGTTCCCACATGCCCTTGCCTGCATGGGTAACCTAAACCTTCAGCACTAGAGCCAGTGGGGGAAGGAAGATGATGATTACCCCTATTCTCCACGTCCTTGAATTATTTGCTTCATAGCTTACTGGGGCAGGGTTTAGAACTTTTCCCCCCTCCCACCACACACACACACACACCTTTGTACCATCAGTCCTCTGATGCTAGAAGGGTAAAGTCTGGGTCAAGACTTCCAGCCTCACTGACAGTCACATCACAGAGTTCTGTTCTCGCAGTCACTGCAGGGCATGGCACACCCTCACATCTGACTCTCAATTCTTACATTCTCCAGGAAGGTACGAAGCAAGCGTGGCACTCCAAGCCACCTTTATGATTCCTCAGTCTTGTGACCAAGAAGAAAAACAGATGCAGCACAAGAGCATTAGATTGTTTAAATAACAGTATTTAATCTGTACAGTTTCAGAGAAGATAGATAGCATAAAATGCAACATTCCTACCTCACCTTCAGCATCATTCACCTGGAGCTGAGCCCTGATCTCCAGAGGACAGGAAACAACCACCGATCCCTAGCAGCTCCGTAGGGTACAAAAGTCACAGTGCAATTGCTTTAGTTCTGAACAGAGAGTTTCCCTCCCCGACGAGAGAGGAGCCTGATAAAGCTCAAACATTGATGGAAATTTTTACTACTTCGGAATGAAGAAATAATAAAATACAAGCTATTGCACACAGTCATTGTCCAGCTGAAACTACAGCAGTTAACTGTTTAGCTGCCCTTATGCTCCACACATCTGAAAACACCTCAGCTTTGATGCTTAGTCAAGTGAAAACAGAGCCCGTAACAAGATCTCAGAATGATACAGTTGTTGGAGGGCAGAAGCTGACAAACAACTCCGTAAAGTCGAGAAGCGTGCTTCAGAAAAGCAGAAGGTTTTCCTAAGCAGGGAGGGGACACGACCTGGACAGATGTCATCTTTCAGAGACGAGCATGAAAGAAACATCAGCTTCCATAGAAGGCTATGAAGTACAATAGACAATTTGTTTATATAATTGTCAGGATAAGTATTTGACATAGTTTATGTAGTAGAATACATACTTAAACATCTTTTAAAAATAAGCACGAATTTCATTTCATATATACACAACCGATTTTAATCATGTACTGAAAATAAATTACAGGAAGTAACTTTAAAATGCAACAGAAGACAAGAGTTTCACAACAAACATTCCCACTGATTTTCCCAAGGGGGTGAGATTGCAGTGCTCAAGGCAGGTAAATATCACAAATATATCAAAAAACTTCAAATTGTTGATGCATTCACACATTTACATGAGCCACAAACATTCCCTTACAGGGACTGCACTTAGCTACCACAGAACCAGGTTTTGCCATAAACTACAAAACTTTGATACAAAATTGTATTTATATATTTATATTTCATATACATGCCCTATCTGTGATTTCTTAAAAAATAAAAACTAAACACACTGTACAGACAATCCTAACTCATTGCTTGGTAGCTGTAGGCAACGTTTTTCGATGGAATTTCTTCCCCCGGTAGAATTAATGGCAATATTATATACATGAAGGCTAAACTGCAGAAAAAGACAGCTCAGTTCTGATATGCACCTCCCTCTGGACCAGGTCTGCACGCTCGAGGCAAGACACCATATGCTCTGACCCACTGCCTCCCTTATGAGCTACTCTGCCACCAGCAGTGTGAGGAACCAATAGACGCATTTGTGTGACACTGGTACAAAAGGCAGTAAAGCAAGACGCACATCTAACGTGGTGGCTCCACCAGCTTCACCAACAAACCTTCTGGCTTTACAGCTGGCAAAGGGGTGCTGCAGAGCTGGCTACCTCTGGGGACAGCACAGCACCCCGTACGTGGTCTGATCATCACTTCCCTGAAGTTATCTCCTGCAGAGGACAGGCTCCCACTGTAAGCCAGACACTGCATCAACTCAAACACTTTGGGGGAAGATCCCTCCCCCACACATACCCCCAAAACGCACACCTGCATGGTTCACCGGGGCTAGACTTAAAAACACACACCCCACCTGCCCACCCCCAGTTCTCCATGGCACAGCTCGTCTCGGAAGCAGAGCACTGACAAACTTACTCTCCCCAGGTGATGGCAGCAATCTGTGAAGCCAGTCACACTAAACTACTTCTACAGTTGATTGTAAACTTTGGTTTATTTAGTTTTTTTTTTTTAATTGAGTTCTCGTGATACAGCAAGCACATCTAGGATGAGAGGGCAGAGTTGAAGAGGAGATGTACTGTCAGTCTGTCTTTAGTCTGGCATGGTGAGACACCTGCTCGGTCAGGCCTGCCTTGATAGAGTTTCTAACAGACTGCCTCATGTGATCCTCCACCAAATTATCACTCATGGGCTTCAACACCTGCGGAATGAGAAACGTGCAAAGAAACAAAAAAATGAGGTAACTGAGGAAAATAAAATATATAAATTAAAAAAAAACATACAAAAAGATGAGACTTGAAATAATGAAAAAGTTTGGAATGCTGAAGTCTGACACAAACTGGCATGAACTGAAATATAAATGAGTTTTGCTGCTACACTAATGAGGCTAGATCAGTCACATGCTATGGACACAAGTGATACCCCTCCTACACAGCAGTATTTCTCTGAATTCAAACCACTTTACAGTTCCTAGAAGGTGGATGTGCAATTCCATACCCTATATGCAGCATCAGTCTGGTATGGTTACAGCATTTATGCAGACCGGCCCAGACGGTCCAGCTTATTGTCCTATATGTGTAAATTGTGAACACTTCAGATACAGAAAGGAAGTTAAAAATACTGGCTAGTTTTTCTTCTTGTTATTGTTGGATGAGAGTCGCTGTCGCGGCACTGATGTAAGAGCACGGCGAATTGTTCGGCATCTAAGGACTTCAAAGAGTTTGAAAAACACCTAGAACATGAATTGAGCTGTTAGGAAAAGTGGCTCTTAGCAGGCAGCAGATAAAGACAGTTAAGTCCAGAAAAATCTGATTGCCAGCAACTTCTTACCTTCCTGGGATTCCTCTGAAGCATAGAGGGAAAAGAAAGAAAAATCAATAGAAAGAACATGGGATGTAAGGAAAGTGACTGAGACCAGGACCTGTAGGTGCTTTGCCCACTATCTGTGATGTAGAACTGTCACAACACAAACTCTTTTGGAGAACATCTCCCGCCAGCCCATAAAAAGCTCCTGCTGCCATAAACCAAGTTCTTCCCCTCCTTACGGAAGGCCAGTAATAGACTAAATCCCCTGTGCTCTCAGTATCCTCCAGCAGTACTGCTATTGTAACGAGCACTGCACAACCAGCTGACACCCTCCATTTTTTCCTGCAGTGCTCTTCAGCTCAAAAGCAAGAAGCTGTAGTGGTACAGAAGAGCCTCAGTTTTAACCACTAACCAAACAGTGTAACTCAACTTAGTACACCTGCTCATTTCCCTCCTTTCATTAGAAATCCACTTTTTCTCTCCAGTTACTTCACAGAGTAATTCATAACCCTACATGGTTGTCACAGAAAGGTTGAGTAAACCATCACCAATGAAAAGCCTGGAACAAAGCCACGTGATTACATCAGCATAGGAGGCTCCAGCTAGTTATTTGCATGTGTCTCATAGGACCTATTTTAGTGCCATCGTGGGTCAATTCAGTCAGCCCTTTAACTGGTAGTAACAACAGCACCAAAAGCACATCCCTTTTGCTGGCACCAAACATAGCTACTAGGAAAGTTCCAAAAGCTACCTGCAAGAGTTGGTCAAGATTTTCTCACAGGCTGTACTGGGATAGCTATGTTAACTGGATTCACACAACAAGATCTTTGTACAGAGGCCACTGGCACCCAAGTCTTGTTCTTTCAAGTGTTTCTAGAAACAACCATCACAACAACCATGCTACTTGAAGCTCACACACAGCACAAGCCTTCCTGGAGGAGGAAGACACTTGGTGTACATTTTGTAACTACTGCAAGTCTGTTTGGTCACCCATCAGCCATTTTCCTTGAGGTCTAATTAATCCTCCAGCAGCAAACCATCAGGTGAAGTGCGGAAGGGCAGCACTGTTTCCACCATCCACAATTCTTGAACCCTCAGAAATATTTTACCCAGCTCATCCATAGGGCGAGCTGGCCACTTTAAACTTACCTTTAAAAGCAGAATTCACTGCTTTAGAAAGTAATAGGATTTTTAAAGAGTCCTTCCACTCTTACCACTCACGCACCTAGTAAGGTCTGGGCTAGCATTCCTTGTATGCTCCCCTACTGAAGAGAGCAGTCTCATTTCTAAGCTGCCCTTCCCTTCAGCAAAACTAGCATTCTTCACTAAGTCTACACCAGCTTTTCACTCCCAGCACCAAACAGAAACTGCTTCATATGTTTGCTCAAAAAAAGATTTTTCATGAAAATGGATACCAACCTGTTCCCATATAACTTCAGCGATCTGATCGATGGCTGTTCCGACTTCTCTGAATTCCCCAGAGTACTTAACGTATGCCCAAGTACAAAAGGATATAAGAGCCATCCCCAGCACAAGATTACACAGGGTAGCTATGGAGTTCATACCAAGGAACCCAGTCAGTCCTGAGATTATATACATGGCAAACATGACTGCAAATAGAGTGGCAGGGGTACGAGCAGCGTAAAATATGTTTTTGCCATCATTGTGCTTCACAAAGTTTGCATAGATCTCGTCGATTTCTGCCTCAAGCTGTTCCTGGTAGCGCCGACAGAACTCCTCCCCTCCCATCTTCTTCACAGAGCAGAACTGCTTGACAGCTGACTCTCTGAAATCCTGGTGCTTCCGCTCAAGGTCCGATGGGGCAATGTAAGGCTTATCTCCTCCACAAATCTGCAGGAACAGAGGTGGTGTCAACACACAAAGCTTCTAATACTGTACAGAAAGCAAACCCACTCCTTGCTGCTTAATAATAGTGTTAAATAGCACTCTGAAGCCCTCTCCTCAGCTTTACAGTTCAGACCACGCACTCCCGTGAGAGGTTCAGCACTGAATTTGGACAAGCAGGTGGATTTCCTGTTTATTGCTGCCACTTGCAAGCTCCAGGGAATTTATAAGGTGATAGGAATTAAGAAGAACTAACTGCTGACATAATCTTTAGCCTGTTCTTCCCCAGAATGTCCCCTAGGACTGTTCATTCAGATCAGCCTATGAGAGTACATTTCTGCTGAAGGGAAGAGACCGTGGACTTATATTGATACCTGCAATGTGGACATCCATCATTCCTCTCCCTAAATCAGCATGGGTATGAAAATAGTTATACTCTAAGGACTTCTCTGAAACACTGACATCTGACCTCTTAAGGACTACTATTAGAGTACCGAGGCCACAGATCTGAACTACTCAGATCAGTTCTGGCTCCTTGAGTCCCTTACAGTCCGACTATGTCTAAAGACTGCAGATCCTTTCCATATGACCTTAAACTACATCCTTCCTCTTCTGCCACAAGGCAGTCTTACCACAGTGCTCACCATCTCATTCCTCAAGCACAACTTTAACTTCCCTGCTGCTGTCCCTTCAGCTGGACACAGAAAAGATCACTTTCACAGAGTACAGCACATCCTTTCTGCCTCACAAGACGTACAGCTTCAATGGCTAGCTTCTTCAAAGCAAATCTCACTGCCACCATCACCCCATCTGCTGTCCCTTGTTCAAGCTCAATAAGTACCTTTCTGCTTTTTCCTTATTACAGTTCTCCAGAGCTGGAAAGATCCCTGAAAAACAGTTACTAGTCTCTCATTTTCCCAAACTGTCTTTTCACATTTGCAATAGTACTGAGATACAAGCAGCTCCTTATGCATCAAAACCACTGCATGCCATGCAAACATTGCCTCTCTTATGCTCTGTGTGCCTGCATTTAATGACCTTAAATGTTAGGAACCACAAGGGAAAAGTGTACATGCATACTCAGAAAAAGAGGGTTTTGGCTCATGAGGAGAGCTCAAGGCACTACAGTAAGAAATACCCATACACCATCTAGTCTGAAGTCTCATCCCTGAAAATAGAAGTTTCAAAGCTATGTCACATGAAGAGCATTTGGACTTCTGGATAAAAACTGATTTAAGATGTTTGTGTTTTCTCTCTACAGTGATATAAAAATATACAATACTGAGTGAAATTACTATGGAAACAGAGTCTGTTTAGGAGAACATTTGTTTCTGTTTACTCCTTGCTCCCAGTAAAAAGTCTTACAACTATGGTATCTCAGTAGCCAATAAAAAGTCAAGGCAGGAAAACAGACTGCGCCTTTTTTCTTTCCTTCAAATACACAACACATAAATTATTTCACAAGATACTCCAAAAATGGAAACAAACGAAGAAGTCCCTCTACATCAGCATTCTCAACTCAGCCTTCTTACAGCTGAAACTGCCTAGCCTGCCACTAGCACTAGGTCTTACTCTAACTTCGAAACAGAAAGCTACTTCAGTGATTAAGGCCAAATTTGCCTGGTTAATGAAAAGCTAAGTTTGTAGTATTGTGAAACTCTAAATCAGGAGACAACAAGTACAGTCTCATTAAGTTTTAAGACATGCAACTGTTTTCAGAATTGCTGTGATAAAAACCTTGTGTAACACTATGAAGTCCACCTATTTATGTTACTTCAAGAGACAAAGCAACTAGGAAATCACATAGTTTTGGTACTTCAAGGGTTTGCTTAAGAGGACTTTTAACCCACACGTTTGACAGAAATGGACAATCGCTACTCAAAACTGTGGAACCATCCTAGAACTCTACCCTCAGATCTGTCCTGACCCACCACATCTCCCACTTAGCTGGCCATTTCTTGTTACAAGATTAAGATGCGTCAGGAGCAGCAGCAGAAATCAGCACACAATTTCTTACGAACTCCCATTCCCACACCTCCCCATTAATTCCTGTTTCAAAGTTATGCAGTCATGCTGCATCAAACACCTAGTCTCAGCTCAAGGGACAGAAAACACACAAATCTTGGCTGTCTAAGCTGCTTTTTTTTTCTCCCAATAACAAGCCCCTAACCTACCTCATACAACACTAAAACAGAAAGCCTGCATTTACATTCAGTTGGAAGAAGTTTTGTTACCATACCTGCTCCATGCCTTTACTGTACAAGTCTTTTGCTCCTGCCACAGCAGCAAGATTGTTTGCCTCGGCTGTTGCCTAGAAAATATTGAGAACCACGTATCACTACAGCACTACCAGCTAGTTATACACATGTATCTGCACTGCCCAACATACCCCTGCAAATAAGGATCTCTAAACTATTAAGCATTAATCCTGATACAACGCTGCCTGTGAGGAAAGCTGCAAGCTGGTATTATTTCTGCATAATGTATGTGCAGTTTTAGTGCCAATTTGTAAGAACTTACACTACTTTCAAACTGTGTCACATAGGGACAGTTATTCTAGCTCACACTGCAAGATGTCATCTTTAACATGCTATAAATGTGGCTGAGAGATAATTAGAGGACAAGGTAACAACCTTTGTTTCATTGTGAAAAGTTTTCTCAATCACCCACTCTTCCCAAAAGTCTCAAGAATTGGTTCCTTGACTGTTCTGGGTATTTACTCATCCTTCATGTCTTAATAAAGTGACACTAAAAGCTTAATTTTAACCATTTCATGTGTGTAATATTTTTTTTAACTGGCTCTAGAGTTCATACTTCGATGAGAACTCTTTCTTCATCACAAACAATATAAAGATTTATCATATAGCTCCATACAATCACCACGTGTTCAAAGCACTTTATTGCTGATTACACCCTCTTTGGATCAAACCCAGAAAAGAAACCTCCATGTAGTTATCCAATCTTTGTTGCACACTTGTTTGCTAGGAGCCTAACATTGTGAGGCAGCAGTATTAGCTGCACTACTATAAGCTTTCTCCATTAAGTCTACTATAGCTGATACTAGAAGCCCTCTGAAGACTGTCTGAAAGATACTGACAGATAAGCAAATTATTAAAGGAAAGTTATGCTTGAAACTGAAGCAGTTAAAATAAAAAATATCCCCTGCTTCATTTGCTCTCAAAGCACACAGTTCCTTCAAGGACTACAAATGTGTGTATGGAAGCTTTGCATTCCCAGGGGTCACACCCTTCAATTGCACAACTTACAAAATACACATCTTCTATCAGGTTAATTGAAATAAAACAAAATACCTGCAGCATAGACTTTGGATGAGGTAGCTCCTCTCCTTGATAGATCTTAATGTAAGCCTAGAATCAAAAAGAAAAAGTTTCTTACTTCTTCACTGTATGTGACTGGGAGGGAAAGAAAAGGGATTATATGACGATAAAGCCACTGAACTCTTATTTGTCATAATGCTAAATATTCCATTAAACAAGTTTCTCCTTACAATAAACGTCTGCCACTTGCCCATTTATCCCTAGTGCTTTAACCCCTTTACTTTCCACAAGCCTAACATGAAGTTCCTATAATCTCCAGTTTTAGCAAACTGAAGCAGTACTTCCTTTAAACAAAGCATTTTAAGCATCATGCTTTTATTGGTATTAGAAATACGCTGTTCATCTCTCATCAAAATGGTTCTTTTTCAATAGTCACTGGCAGGCTTTCTTAACACACAAGCACCAATAAACTATGAAATTTGGCTGGTACTTGTTTTTAGACTCTCTCATCTACTTCAGAACAGAAGTATCTATTCCTTCTGTAAATAAGGTTTGTGCATTTGAGACTAGCCTGGCAGAGTAGTAGAGCACCTCAAGGAGACATGGCTGCTATCTCAAGAAATGACAAGCTTGACAACAGGTTTCTGCTCCCTCAAATGCATTAGGCCTTTGCAAGCCAGGAGATCTACTGAAACAAGAGAGTGAAGACAAAAACTTCACAGAGGCTTTCTGGCAAGAGGTCTGCCCATGCAGCTGTAATGTGAATACTGCTTATTCCAACATTCCCCCATGCCCCCAACATATAGACTCATACAGGACTCATCTGGCAGGACACTCTCCTTTGATAGCTATTTCTTCCCTCAAGTTTCCAACTCAGAGTTCACAATTTCAGCTTTAGATCCAGTCACAAGGGAGCAGTTTCTGCCTGCTATGAAGAGTGTATCCACAGCATCCTGCACAACTGCTCCCAGATTGGCTACGGCAACACAAATTAGACTGCTTTTCAATAGCTGAGGTTTCACACTCAGATTTAGGATGCACTCCTTTACAAACTGTCATGGAATACGTATCCCCTGCACCATATGGGATGACGCCTTATTAAAGAAGAAAACGGAGCAAGTGATACACAACCATGTAAACACCAAGAGACTGAGCACATCAGCTCCAGAATTGATTTTATGCTTGTCAGAGCAGCCATGAGTACTGCATCCCACATCGTGCCTTCCATAAAGCAACTTCAAAGCATAAAGTAACATCCTTTAAGTGTTAAGAGTTCTGGTCTCAGATTCCACCCTGTGTAAGTACTTTCAGAACAACAGCTGACTTCCCTTCAACATGCGTGCTCAGAAGTAGTACTGTCCAATGAATGCCATTAGGCATGCTGCTTTCTCATACAAAGCCTTCCAGTTCAAAAAGACCCATACTCCAGACCAATCCCTGGTGATGCAGGAATTATGCTACTACGTTACTACTGATGTCACTGTGATATCAGAACAGCTCAAGAGTTTAATAGCTGCAAGTATCCATTTTATAGCATACAATAGTGTCACACATCTAAGTGTAAGAAAGTATCTTCCTTGCATATTAAAAATCTGGAGGAGCAGAAAATAAAATGAGATTTTTACTGCGTGCCTAGAAGGTTAAGAGCTGGATTTCTATCTGTAAATGAGAACCTCAAAAAAAACCACCCACATATATCCAGACAAACTAGATTTTCAAAATAGTAAAAACAAAGAAAAATATCTGCCTAATAGAACTTGAAGTATTTTAGCTTATTTAACAAATCAAAAATTGCTAACAGCAGATTGCTAAGAGCTATTTTGTTAAGAAGCTTTGTGCCAGTTCTGGAAAGTCAGAATAATGAAATGAAAATAAAACTGAGATGATCAGTGAATGTCAGCCTACATACCTTTATCTTCTCTGGGAACAAGATATCCTAAAATTAGAATATTTTCGTTTAAGCCATTAACAAAAATAATTAGCATGAGTTTGCTTACCTTGAAGTATTCTACAAGATCTCTACAGGTCACCTTGGATCCACTAATCTCTTTTTCTACCAAATTTTCAGGGGCAAGCAGTAATGGTACCAAATTCCGCAGCTCCTCCTTAAAATCCTCATCTATATCTGGTAAAATTCAGTTTCAGAAAACAGTCATTAGCTCTTTTCTCAATCTTATGTTTCCTAAAGTAACACTGGTAACCCCTAACCCTCCAAAATAGCAACACAACTGCATTTTTTAAATATTTAAGGTCTTCAGTACATGCTTTATTAAGTTCTATTTACTCTTGAAAGCTTGAATAATTCAAAGAGAAAATTGGGTCCTGTAGCCCTTGTAGCGTTTGAAGTACATTTCCCCAATTACACCAGTATCTTACACAACCTATAGGTTGTTTGTGCCTTCAGCACAGAACTAGTCAACATCCCACTGTTGCACAAGAATATTTTTAGCCTTTGTCATTCTGATACATTCTCTCTACTGGGAGAAGCACAATAACAAAGGAATCCTAGTTACCTCTCATTCTGCAGTGGCAAAAGCCTATGGTTATTTTACAGTCATTCTGGTTTAGACCTTTTCATTTAGCAAGTTCTTAGAGAAAAGCTTTTCAACATGAAGAAAAGTTAAATCTTTAATTTTACAAATGCACATCTTTGCAATTTTTACTTTTCTTCAGAATCCTATTTAACGACTTCTAGGTATGTCTCAAGTTAACTGAGATTACAGTCAACATCTAGATGCAAAGAAAGATAGCCATTCCCCTTAAATTGCTTATAAGAACATACAATACAAATTTCTAGATTCCATCATTTCACCTTTTAGCCCCACTTTTTTCCAATCAAACACATCAATAGCCAACTACTTCAGTGTTTAACTACCACAACAAAATTAATTCAGTGATCTGAATAAAGAAATACACAACAGAGATTTTCCTACCATTTAATCTCCCATCAAAATTTGGATTTGTTGCAACTTTAAGTCCAGGGTGGGGCAACAGGAAACAGCCAAGGTTACTGAAACAGGAGTGAATATGCTTCCTTACATTCTGCAGCTCTTCATGTTGGTTTTGCTTTACCTGAAGAAAAAAAGCATTAAGAACTGCTAACAGTTTTGCAGTACTGCAAGAAAAATTGAATACTAGTTTAAAAGCAGTAAGAGCACAAGATTCCACTTAAACTTTCATTTTTGAACCCACAGCTCAATATAAGTGGAAAAGCACAAAGTCCTAGTTCATTGTGCATCACTAACTCAACAGTGAGCTGTCATTTATGCCAGACCATGATATTAGGACTACTGGAAATAATTTACCTGCAATCTTTTCTCTAGAAACTTTTTTCCTCCTTCCAAGCCATATGCGTGTTCATAAGGGTAACTCCAATCTCTAATTAAGAACATTAGTGTCTGTAACAGGAAGAAAACAACGGTTAATGGTTTGTATCATTCCTCAGGTCGAGAACTATGCCACATGATTATTTTAAGATTTAAAAAAAAGTCTAAACTTGGCTACTGTAAATGAATTACCCTTATAGCTCTGTGGTTCAAATAGTTGCTAGTTTAAGAGAAACCACACATCAATACACACAAAACTGTAACTATTTTTTTTTTAATCTGAAAAGAATTACTTCAGTATCTCAAAAAAAAATTAAAAAAAACCTTCTCTTTCCCATGGGTTTACTTTTTGCTACTCCTGAGGGATTACATGGTACATCCTCCTATTAGCATAACATAGAGAGCTAATCTTGACATTAGTCTTGTGCTAGATGAGATGCTTTTAGAGCTCCATCTCACCTGCAGCAATCACAAGAACACAAAGGTCTCACACTCTTAGACTGAACATTCCAGGGACACAAGTTGTAAAAACTTGCCACTAGTACCTTTGCACACTAAGAAGGATCATTTGATAATTCAGATTGAAAGGAATCTCAGACTTCGTCTCCACTAAATGGAAGAAGCCTCAAACCTTTCTCTAGCCTAGCAAATAGCCAGAGGAAGCTAGCAATCTTAAGAATTCAAACACTGAAATCACTGATGCTTCAAGTAAATCAAGTGTAATATGGCCCCCAACAGTATATCAAGGCCATATGACCTATACTCATAAACACACACCACCAACCACAACTCAATTAAGTAATGAGTAGGAAGAAAAAAATGAAACTTCTCCTTCAAGACTCGACTTTCATATCTTTTACTCTTAAACGCATCTTGTAAGGAGTAGACTAGCTTCAGGCCAACTAATTTCACTTCATAAATTATCCTGAGCTGATTTTCTACACATTCAATTGCTTCAACACATTTAACATATACACTTACTTGAAACGGCTTTTGGTAAATTTCTTCCATAGCTAGTCTTCCATATTCTGTAAACAACTGATAGAAAGAGTGTAAGAGCACCACACAAAACAGTTTTCTATTGTAACAATGCATTATGTCACATTATGTCACTAGTAAATAAAGCATTCAGTCTTAAATCCTATTATGGATTTAAAATGGTCAATGCTGCTCAAGAACAAGCACACAAACCTTCTGTAAAACTCAGAAAGGAGACTATTTCCACTGGTTTTACAGTGCCACTTCAGAACTGTCACTACACTGCAGCTCAAAGTGGGCAGCCTGCAGGCTGGTCTCAAATGAAAGCTGACCAGGTCTCCAGCCAGTTTCCAACACTTATCAGGTAGGCCAAGGAGGTAAGCCTGCCTAATACTTGTCCCTTACTTACACAAAAGATTTATTCCTCAGAATTTCAAGGAACTTGGCTAGACCCAAAGTGGCAGACATTCAAATACAAGTCAGGTTCAGCAGCTTCCCAGATCTCTACTTCAGCCTGTGACCTTAACTCATAGTTGTTCTTACAATAAAGTGCTAACATAACTGTCTTCCTCTGGTCACTTTCACCATTTTTAATGGTGAAAGCAGCATTCTTCCTCTTCACATTAAGTGGGCCAGCAAACTCATGAGAACACAAATCACATGCTGGCAGTTTCAGCAGAGCTTAACACTCAGATGTGGCTTTTTACTAACCCTTTCTTCCATGAGAGTAAGACGAAGGAAGCAAGCCAGTACCATCTACAATCAGGCAACTGTTCCTCTGCATTAAAGCTAATCTCTCTGACACCTCAGGAAAAAAATAAGTCTTACGCTGACAACTTTCCCTTTGTTTGTCAGAAGAACATCTGAGAACTTACAAGACAAACTTAATACAAGTGAACTTCCAAGTCCCTGTCATCCTGAGCATAAAGCTCTGAAGCAGCCAAGCATCCACATGAGAATGGCTGTTGCTGTGATCTGAACTGCCTACCACACTCACCTCCCTGCCATGTGAAAAAGACAATCAGAGTAAGAGTATTTCAGACTAGTACATTTCCTTCTCTCAGCCCATGACTCCTTGTCCCCATCTTTAGTGGGTAGGGAATGCCCATGCATTTACTTCTTTTTTTTATTGCACTTCCCTCAAACTTCATCATCCACTGTAACACAGAGATTCCTCTATTCTGACCACACCGAGGTTGTCAAAGGACCAGAGTTATCAGGAAAGCCTGTCTTTTAAATAATTTACTAATGCTTTTTTTTGTTGTTGTTTGTCTAGAGATGAGCTCTTCTATGGGATTTGTTTTGTGGGCTCTGGAGTTATTGTGGGTTTTTTTGTTTTTTTCCTCCCTTTGGCATACAGATACTGCTCTTAACTGAGATCAGAATCAGAAGACTACGTTTAGTTAGTTCACTTCTACTCCCAGCACTGAACAGGACAGAAGTCCTTTCAATCAGATGATACATACTATAGTCAAACTGTGACAAGGTCATGATCTGAGCACAGGTAGCCATGAGTTAAGACAAAACTAGCCTTTGAAGCTACAGGTTAAGTTAAGAAGATAATGCTCTTGTACCATACACATGAAGCTCGAATTCAGTGACATTTGACTATAACATTCCATTAGAGGATGAAAATCTCACAGCGGAAACTGGACAACTCTTCTATGATTTTGTTTCTAGACAGAATAGGACTCTCTAGAAGCTTCTCAGCTGAAAAACTAGAGAAGGTTTCTGGGTAGCAGGTGCTCTTTCTTCCCTGAGTCGTGTTTCCAAATTTCAGTGGAAACCAGTTATGAAACACTATCAATTCTCTAATTGTAGGGGAAAAAAAGAAGAAATGCTGAAAGTTTCTTGCTAAGTGCTTTCAGGAATTATTTCCCTTTCTAATCCTTTCAGCAATTTTGGCACTTCCTCTTATAGAGAAAAGATTTTAAGGAAGGCTTTACCAAATAAGAAGTTTATGCAATATTACTTCTATTCTGTCAAAGAGGAAGCATCACGTCATGGAGTTGATGCAAATAATGTTTTTATAGGCAGCACTAGTTTTAGCATCAGGTCAGATTCAGTGTTTGCACTAAGTACAAGGCATCCACTAAATCACTGTTACTTCAGTAGTAAATTCAAGAACAATTTCAAGATTGCTGGTTCAGAAGCAGCTTTCCATATATTCTTACCTGTAAATGTTGAAGGTCATCTTCCTGAATATTCTGGGACAAGTTGTATACCTAGAAGGAACAGTAAAGAAATTTAAATGCAACTTGAAACCATTATCTTTCATGTAGGCTCCTCTAGACCTTGAGAGTTTTCACCACCACCAGAAACATCGAATTACCCAGAAGCCAGTGTCTAGAATCACATCAAAGAAAGCATCTCAAGAAAAGTCACTACTTTTATTAGGAGGTAGGGACAAAAATAAAAAATAAAAACACAAAAAAACCCACCAAATCACTGGTGACTTCCCTAATACTCCTTAGAACATCATCCTCTTTCAAAGGAAGTACGTCAAAGAAATCTAGGAGGAATGCTGGAATGCTTCAAATCAGAGCACAGTTGTGAGAGGGGAGGACTAAGAAGGGCATATCCATCTGCTGTTCTCAAGTTTACGTGCTCCAGTGGCATCACCTCTGTTTCAAAAACAGCTAGGCTGTTTTTTTCACCAGTCCTTTTTGTTCTCAATTCTTTCCAAAGAAATCTGACTTTTCCTAGGGAGCTCATGACTGCTCCAGTAACACCAATATTGAAGAATATTTAAGTCAAAGATGCATCAATGACCCACAACTTACCCTAACAAGAGGAACATAGGGATGGAGGGGAAACAGGATAGAAGCCATGTTCTACACACTCCTGTTACTTTGATGTTTTTAACATCAGTAGCTATACCTTAAAGCAACTGGAGTGTAATTTCACCCTGAACTGTATTATCTAAAGCCTTAAAGGTTCTTTATTTTATCAGTACAGAAGCAGTTGCTACTCTGACATTTTTGAGACCTACCAGTTCACCCAGCAATTTAACCCAGCCTGGTCTTGGTTATCTGTAATCTACACAATACTGAAAATGGGTCGTTAAGTATGAAAATATACATAATAACTAGAGGAAAATGTGCAAATGAACTTCCTATGCACAACTAAAGAGAAACTCTGCAGACTCAGGCAAGAGGGTTCCTATAGCTCCCACTATTTGTCAGCACAGGTATTCTCACCTGGACAGAACTCGTCATGGTGCTCAGGGCAAAAACCGTTGCACAGTCTTTGATAGTGGATTGGCTATCAAAGGCACCTTGGGTATCCATGAGTAGTACAGCAACCTAGAGATTTTTGAAGAGCAGCAACAGTTAACCAAATTGGTACATTTTCAAACTCCGGGTCATTGGGGTAAATTCTGTTTAAAGTACACTATTGTTTCTGCTTCCACATCTACTTATTAAACCTCAACCATTCCTGTACAAATGTTTATACATACCTACAGATTAGCAACCAGCAACTATAGCAACTATAGAGACACATCAGCCTTATGTCCTTGGTCTTGCTACACTATTCATCCCCTCCCACAGAAATAACACCCCTCAGCCCAGTTAAAAGGTAGTTCTTAAATCACTGTAAAAATATCAGTCTTAGCTTTAGTAAGCTATACTGGATTGACAGCTAGGTATGAGATGGCTCCTTCAAAAGAGATAGACAGATGTCCTGAACTAGTTATTTTCAAAAGAAAGCTAGACAAATGACACTATCTGCTGAAGTGAGAGGGAAATGAAGTGGTCTTAATTATAAGAATTAATTCATCCAATATCCATCTTTGGAATCTAGTAAAACTCCCTTTTCTTTCAGTTACAGACAGCTAATAAGCAAGAACAAATAAGTAATTTTTACATTTTTTCTTCCCCCCAGAGCACCAACAGACCCTCACAACTCAACTGCTTTTGAGCCAGAGAACTGTTTGGTTAGGCCTAAAATGCGATAAAACCTTCTGCAGTCCTCTAAGTTACTAGATGTTTAAGATCAGTGCCCCATATTAACTAACCATCGGACGTTCCCTTTGCACTTCAGCAATACAAAGACTTTGGAATTCAAGTAAGAGCTTACAGTTCAGGAGAACATCTAAGAACAGTTCATAGTTAGAGCAACTCAGAGTTAAAAGGTGCACCAGTTTTGATAAGTATAGCTAGTACATGAAGTATTTACCACATGTAAATACACATGTACCACGCTTTTTATTTTTACGAGCCACTTGCTGAACTATGCAGAACCACCAGTTTCTGGTCACGGAAGCTGCATTTCTAGTGCCTACAGCTATGCACTGCATTTTGCCAGAACAGTTACAAGCTGGAACACATCTCAAATATAGTATTGGTTAGAGCTGTTCTTATCACAGCACTTGTCTATACACAGTATTTATAACCAACACAGCTTTAAAACATTCACAGGATAACCCACCCATTGGCCTGGATAAAACAGACTTTGCCAAAGTAATTTCAAAATGGGACTGCAGTTGAAGATTGAATACCAGCAGGAAAATGCATACCTGCACTTACATAAGGTTTCCAAACGCGTTACACAGCTAGTGAATAAAAAGGAACGTTCCCTCCATGAAACCCATGGCACTAAAACTCTTCACCCAGAGGCAAAAATTACCACATACATCTGTTTAAATCAAGCACTTACCTTTGTTCCATTGGGTTTATCAATTACAAACACTTCACTCCAGATCTGGATGCCAGTAGTTTCCCGTTCACATCCACCTCTCCATGTAAACCCAGTCAAAGGCTCAGTGTTTCCACCTATCCAGCAAGGAGAAGTCTATAAAACAAGAAGAAAAACTTCTTAATATCAAGAAGGAGATTTTTTTCTGATGCCAAGTATGCTTCAGCAGACTTCCACATCATTCTTCCATTTTCATCAAAGCTGAATGGCAACATTACAGTAAGGACTAAAAACACAATGCTACTCAGCTATACATTGTATATGATTAAAAAAATGCTTTGTGGTCTATTGTATTTCAGCAGTTGCCCAGTTCTTTATCCACTAAAGAGTGCATATGCATAACTTCCAAGTCTCAAGCACTCAGAGCTAGCGGTGAGAACAGCTCGGTTTCATCCATCAATTCTACTTCGCATGACTGGCACCCTTCTCTCCAAAACACAGTTATAAACATCATATATTGGAACGACACAAACAGCTAAATCTCGGCAAGGAACAGAGGACTAATTTCAAAAACTTCAACTCCCTTCTCCCTTGCAAATTGGTCAACTGCTGAAATTAAATAGGCATCTAAACCCCCGCACTAAGAAGCAAACACAAGAATCCCACTGCTGTTTGCAGAAGCCAAGAAGAATGCACAAGGATTAGAAGACTCCTAGGACTCCTAGCCTATACATCAGTCACAGAAAGTACTTTTCCTAAGTGATCAGGATTCACTTTAGAAGGTAAAATTCAGAGTTGGCTATGTACCAATCAACACATGCATGTTACAAGTTCACGGGCCAAATCTCCCACTTTGGGAAAGGCTGTCAAGAGAGTCAAGTAGTAGCATGAAGCTAACAAGTCTGGCTGCTGGTACAACAGTGAGGTCTTCAGTCCTCAAGGACTGGCAATGGATGGAGCGGTGGCTCACACAGAAGATTCCAGGCATGATGCAAGCAGATTTAACCCACAAAAGTAGTCTATATACTGTGGAAGTAAGAAACATGAACACCCAATCTGAGGAGCTTTATCTGCAATAGGTTACACACACTGAAATTCTGGAAAAGTGGTAAACAAACATTTAAGTGAAGAGGAACCTTAGGGAAAAGCCTTTATAACACAAAGCAGTTTTTCAATGAATTTGCCTCTTACCACCTAGAGAAGATCACCAGCATGATAAGTGTGCTCATAAAAGGAGGTCAAAGGGGCATCTTCAACGTACACTAAGCTATGGCCTAACTTGCTAACTCAGTACTGAACCTTTTCAGAAGAGCTCATGATAGACCTCTTCATATCGCAGAGAGCACTGTGTGGCACTCAGAGGCTGCACATACAGAAATATTTGCTATGAATAAGTAAAACTGTTTATGTCAAAAGGAGAAGGGGGAAAAAAGATAACTGCTTATATGCTTCAATCATACTACCCTTAATTTCTGTAGATCAAGCCACAAGCACATGTGTTAAAAAGAAAAGTCAATTAAGCAATTCTGCATCAGCATTCTCCTGAGCTAATCACACACACCACTCACCTTTGCAACTTGGATCAGATATGGAAAAAGCAAATTAAATGAGCAAATTAAAAAAAAAAATACAGAAGATGTATTCACCTAAGTGAAACAAGCAACTTTACAGGTAGTTGCTTTGTTTGTCTTCCTGTTTTGTTTTGCTTTTTTGTTTCTTTTAAACACACATCTTCAGCCAATGAGAATAAGCACAACCTGAAAGTATACCCTGGAACCTTTGTTTTGTGCGGTTTTTTGTTGTTGTTGTTGTTTGAATCCTACACGATGTTTACACATCCACTAAATCCACAGAAATCAAAGCACCAAGCCTGCTTTGGGACTGAGTACGCTGCCAAGACTGCAATGCTGAATCAGATTTCATATATATTCTGTAGTTGACTGTAACATTACTATTCAGTATTGTGCTATACAATAATATGATCCATTACTTCAGAAGAAGAACACTTTTTCCCAATCTGGTCCAGAAATGTTTTGTCCTATGTGTAGAAACTCAGACCAAAACTACCTCAAGCTATTGACAAGTACCTCAATGAGAACTGCATGTAATCACATTTTATTTCATGTGATCCACACAACAGAAGACTTCAGTGTCTTAATCAGTAGAAGTTCATCTCAAGCTGCTTCATCCTGTAGGTGATGCAGATAAAGCCTGGGTCTGACTGAGCTTTGCATTACTTTGAAGTATTCCTTGCTTGTTACTCCTCCTACCCCTTCCTCCCCATCCCACCCCGGCTTGCCTTTCCTTTTCAGGGAAGTCTCTTTCAACATCCTTCATCCATTAAGCTGGCTTTTGGAAGGCTTTGTTCCTACAGGAAATCAAGCTGTAAGTTGCACCACAATGTTGTATTAACCTCCCTAAATGTAATTCATACAATGAAAGGTCCAGTGAAGCTTTATTTGCTTAGTGCCATCAACATGTAGTGCATCTTGCAGGTTAATATGAGCTAATAAGGTCACGCCCATGTAAGTAAAAAAAGCTTTCAAATCTAAATTAACTAGTGTTACTGCACCCAACTCTTTGTGAGACTCATTATGCAGAGATCATAAGATCCCTGCACAGTTTTATTGAACACATAACTGCTGCTATTTGGTGGCAGACCCTGTTCCATTTCAAATAAGCAATAACAACATTAAGTACCAGTGTTTGAAATGAGATGCCCACCTCCCTGAAGTTAGTGACCAATTTCAGACATTCAAAACTCCTACCTTTGACTACAGCAGCACAAGTTAGATTTTTAGAATGGGAACTGTTCACACGGTCCCTAGCTCTTGGTCTTAGACAAGAAAATGGGATGTTAAAGTTATCTTGGCAAGGTTTTCATGTACTTTAATACTTTAGTAATAGTGGGTCAGAATACCTCAGGATTGCTTGATTAGCACATGAACTGAACATGGATGCACTGGTATTTTGTTCAAGGGCCAACATTCAGTTCACAGTAAATACAGACTTTAATAAAGCTAGAGAGATCAGATTTCAGTATTATAAAGCTCTACCAAGACCTCCCCTCCTATATCAAAATTTCTATAAGCATGAATGACACCATTTGACTTAAAATTCAGCAGGCTCAGAAGTAGAGGCACTGCGCTCATGTTTTCTCATCCCCAACTTCTACTAGCCAAGTCCAAAGCTTGTCATACTCTTTCCCAAAGTCAGTTTACGTTACTGAGCTGGCAGAAAACAATCTAGCAAAGTGCAGGATTGTCTGATCCACCCATGAGCACAATCAGCTCAGCTAAGGGCCTGCAAGCATTACAGCTTGAGAACACAAACGTCTGGCCAAAAAGCATCACATGGGGAGCAAGACCTTCTCTTTTTAGGGAAGAGATAGCTGTTACACCAGATGGCTGAGTTTGTTTTCATCTTCAGTTAAAGAGAAACAAATGGTATTTTGAAGGACACCTATAGAAAACTGAAAAAAGTGTTTGTATAATACAGTGAACGCAGAACATTATTACATAAGACTGAAAATGACCCAATACATTTTGCTCTCTGAACTTTTATTTTGCAACCTGAAAGTTACAGAGCTCATTTAAAGAGCAAACCTGTTTCTGGGAGAACTCGAACTGCCTCTACTAAGGGCCCATCTACCTCAGATGGCTGTATTTCTTGGGAGCTTTGTCAGTTTGTTTTGGTTCTTTTGTTGGTGGTTTTTTTGTGTGTTTGTTTTTTGGTTTTTTGGTTTTTTTTTTATTATCATAAACAGAACACTACAGAAGGTTTATACACACAGAGTCACTCGCTGAACAGCCATATCAATGAAATGTTTACTTCTCTGTAGGCTAAGAGTCTTAAGAAGTCGCAAGTGCCAACTTACTACTTTGTATTCCTCCTATTACACCCTTAGTGAGCGTCTTACAGGGCTCTTGGCAAATGAGTGAGAAGAACTCAATAGCAGGCATTACTTAAAATGAGGGAAAGGAAGTCTTCATCTGCCAGCTACCAGCAGCTTCTTTTCAATATTCCCGTATTTCCTGAAACAGCAGGGCTCAGCTTGATTTCTCCTCAAGCCAGCTAGCACAAAGGCAAAATAGATGCAATCATCATTAGTTTCCATTACCACAAATTCCAACTCCAAGAAGTGACCAAAAAGGAATTTGTTCTTGTTCTGTTCTTTAAGAGTTTCAAAAAGTAAAGTATTGAACTGTTCATATTCACTGTACAAAGAAATACGTCACAACCCATGACAGGCAGATGAACACATTCACAGGAGGCCCATGCCACCTTCTCTCTACCAGTCAAAAACTCAAAATATAGTAGACAAGCCAAAAGCTTCAGAGTAGGGAGGAATTAATTCCAGATCAAGCATTAATTAACCACTGACTGAAAAGTACCAAAAAAGTTCCCAGACTGTGTTCAGGGACACATTCCAAGTAAGAAACAGAGAGGAGACTTCATTCTGTTGGCCATACCTCAGTAGGCAGATTTAGCCCTCTAACAGCTACCTGCTAAGATTCTCCTTTTGGCAGCAATAGATAAGACAGTGCTACAACATGATTGTAGGAGACAAAGTCAAAGCCAAAGTCAAATACTCTTCCAAGCCACCACCAGGATAAGACCTTCTGCATACCTCAACTAGAAGGCCACTCTGTTCACCTTACTTAAGATCTTCTCAAGTCCACGTATGTCAGGACCCCAAAAATTTAACAGATAATTGAAGAAATTATATATTGAACAACTGTCACCTTAAATACACTTCTTCACAGAGTAGTAGCACACAGTAGCTGGCCTCCCCTCTTTCTCTGTAAGAAATTTTACCTGCCATATTGGTACTCAAGTCAACTAATACAAAAGTAAACAACTGAAAGACTGAACTACTACTTTTTCTTTGATGCAGGAGAATGTCCAAATTACTCACCCTGTTATACATGTATCTAAGCATGAAGTCCAGCAGAAAAGATTTTCCTTTGCGGAAAGCTCCTGCTACAGACACAACTACTATGTTAAGATCTTTGATGTGTTCCTGAAGCAAGATTTTTTCCAATGCTTCTTCATCTAATTCAAAGTTATGGTCATCTTCATGAGCAAGAACAATCTGTATGGGGCGCGGCTTATCCAAATCCACCTCATCATCTGAATCTTGCACAACATCCGAGTCAGGTAGGGCATCCTCCTCTTCTTCCTCCTCGTAATGCTTACCTGCAAATTGACAGGTTACATTACATTAGTAAGTCAGAGCTTAAGACACTAGACATTGTATGAAAACCCATGTTAGGCTTTCATTCCTGCAGCAAGAGTGATGCTGCTGGGAATGCACGTGTGCAGATGAGATCAACAGCTGCTGTCTGCACATTTTCATGAGCTTTGCACATAGTCTGCATTTCAGATTTAAGCTTTCCACAAGTCTTGAGAAATCACAGAAGGAAACGGTCTTTCAGCACCAATACCTATTTTCAAGGCTTATTAAATGTACCTTCCATTACAAATTGCAGGGTAGTTTTTTGGGTTTTTTTTCCTCCTAGCTGGGAATATTTGTTTAACACAAGCCCCAAAGAGGTTAAAAAAAAAAAAAAGTTCAGGTAATCACCTTCCGCTATTGTCAAAATAAGCACTTTCAGTCAGTTTTGGTTACCAGCACGTACAAGCAAGACCAGGATTACAACAGCAGACGATGAAATTCCTCATTCCACACCTGCTTCAGTTATCAAATACAGCAGAATCATCACTTTAAAGACGAAAAATCCTCATACACGTACGTAAGGCGTAACGTTTTGGAGACTAAAAGCAAGAAATGCCAAAACAGTTTCCACATTCTTTTTCTGACACATTCACCATGATTCAATAACAGTAAGCACTGGCTGTTACAAAAAGTTAAAGAACGTTGGGAGCTCATTTTATTCACACTAAGAATCAATAACCTTTCAGAGTCTGCTCTTTCAGCAGTGCAAAGAGATACATCTCAGAGGTCACATTTAGTTATAGAACTCCATGTGCCCAAACCCGATTGAGGCACCTTCTTAGCACTTACTTACATGAGAACATCAGTGTATCAGCTTCACTATGTTGGACTGCTTGTCATGCCTGCATTCCCAAACATGGCTTTTATCAAAAAGAGGAAGCAGCTGTATGTAGGTTTGTTATTACACAGCCCAGTGCTCCCAGTGAAACCAGACCAGGAGCAGTGACACAAGGCACCACGGAACCCATGTGGTTGGATTCATACATGGCAGAGATCCCATCAGCATCCCTAGGATCAGCCAAGTCATTCCTGCTGGACTATGCATCCTAGATCCCATCCTCAGCAAAAGACTTTGAACAGTACTCCACGGCACTGTTTGCTGATGTAATGAGACACCTGAATCATCATCATGAACTTGAAAGCCTTGCAACACAGCAACCCTGGAGTTTTTCCAAAGGTTGCCTCTTTAGCCAGCCCTGACAACATTTCACTTTATCGTGAATTAGAGTGGACAACTCCATTTCCAAGCATCACATTTGTGCTGCTTCAAAGGTCAGCGACGGTAAATCTTTAAAAATATACATATGCATTGCTTTGAATATAATATAAAGCTAGCGTAGTGCTTTAGGAGGAAAGATCCCATCTATAAATACCTGGCTTTGTAGCTGGTGCCACCACCAAAATGTCGTGGGTTGTTTGGGTTTTTTCGACAATGGAGTGGCCTACATGGCACTGGGTTTGCAGGCACCAGATAGATATCACCTTTCTCAAGAGGGGGAAGGAGTCCTTGGGGAAAAGCTGACAGGGCTTCAAACCAGGTTCAAAGGGGGAGGGGAGTGATAGAGAGTCTGCCCATGATAAGACAAGGGATGGCATAGCTAGGATAGAGGGACAGGGTACTTGACACTGTAGCATGCTTGAAATCTTATGACAAAGAGCCAGGGACCACTAAGACAACAGGAGAAGGAAATGGGAAAATCTGAGGAAAATACTTCAAAGGAATTAAGGAGTTATCAGGGGAGCTTTAGACTCGATATATGGGAAAAGTGTTTTTTGAGTTTGTTTGTTCTGTTTTTCACAGTAATGGTACAAAGCACTGACACAGCTTGCCCAGAGCTGCGGTGGATTCCCCATCCCTGGGGGCGTTCAAGAGCAGGCTGGACAGGGCACTGAGTACCCTGATCAAGCTGTAGGTAACTCTGATCACTGCAGGAGCATTGAACTACATGACCTTTAAAGGTCTCCTCCAACTCAAATGATTATATGATAATCTTTAGTGTTTAAATCCTAAGAAGCTAGAGTCAAATTATCCAGTATTATCCAAGTGAGTGTGCAAAACCGCTCCTAGAATCACCCTAACCCTGTCCAGCTGACAAAATAGGCCAAGATATTCAGTTGTACCCACAGGCCTGACAAACAGAAGGAGTGACTTTAAGATTAGCTATCAATAGGACACCAGCCTACACTGACACAGTACTGGTCATCATCCCAGAAGAAAAACACTGCCTTTCTCCTAAAGCTTTCTTATTCTCAGAAATTAAACACGTTCTCTTCTTTTTGAAAGAGTTTTACAAAACAGAATTTGCCCCATAGAGGAAGCATTCTTTATCAGTCAAAAAACATAGGAAGGTAGTCCTTGTCTTTTTGATAGAAAGGAAGGAAATAATTCTATTAATAAAAACATTAAAAAGCAAAAGAAAAAAGACTTGAATAAAAGCACACCTCCGCTTTTATGTATTCCCTAGACAACGTTTAACTCTGTTTTGTAAAAGCCTTGTATTCTTAAATCTGTTGCATTGCAGCTGCAGTAAAGCATCGATTTTGTAAACTAAACTAGACTGTGTTGCTGTTTTTATTATCATGGCAGTGAGGCACTGGAACAGGTTGCCCAGAGACATGGTGGATGCCCCATCCCTGGAGACTTTAAAGGTGAGGTTGGATCAGGCCCTGGCCAACCTGATTTAGCTGTGCATGTCCATGTTCATTGCAGGGGAGTTGGACTAGATAACCTTTAAAGGTCTCTTCCAACTCTAAGGCGTTAACCTTAGCAACATCTTCAACCTCAAGCAACATCTGCAATTTCTATTCAGTGAACGGGAGCCAGACACTAATCATCTTTTCCTACCTGGAAGTCATCAGATCCTTAGCAGATCTCAAAGCTTAAGCCTTAGCAACATTCTTCTGCTAACAAAGAGAGCAGCCACCCAGAGCCTCCTGAACCCAAAATACTTTGCAGACAAACAAGTAGTGCGATCTTTTATCATTAGTTTTTTGCTAAACAAACACATTCTCCCTGTCACAAGTAGACAGTGCTATAAAGAGCTTGCATGTGATATTTTTATTAAAGGTCCACAGCATCTTGTTCGTAGTCTTCCGTACCTCTGCAGCTTAAACAACACAGCAGATGGAAGTTTCTTATCCAGTCCTGTTCAATTTCCATTATATTTTGCTCACCAACAGAAACTAGAAAGTGAAGTCCAATGCAGCAAGTCAAGAGGCAGGGGGGGGTTGGTCTGGGATATTCTTTTGTTGGGTTGTTTAGTTTTTGCTGCTTTTTCTTCCCCCTTTGGGAAGGGGGAGGAAGGTCAGACTAGACAGCTTAATATATCTCAAAGTTCCCCAACTGCCTACAGAAAACACTATCATAGCCATGAATCAAGCACTTTGAGGGTGGAGAACTACAGTGTTGACAGCTGTGAAGGAAACTTGATCCATCCAGAAGAGCTAGTTTCATAAATTCATTCTCAGGTGGCACAGAATACCCCTCCTTTCAAGAGATTCTGAACCAGTTAACAACTACCAGGACAGATATTACAATGTTAAATATGGTAACTGTGGAATAAGTGCTACTGCTCAGCTCAGCAACATAACCAGTATATGCTAACCTGTCACTGGCTCCCAGGCAGTCATCACAAGCTGTTTGGGTCTTGATATTACTTTCTGACCGCTTACCCTGTTACTCTGGCTAGTTGCTGTCTCAGGTAACACTGGAATACTCTGGAAGGCTTTCTAGGAGGCTTCGGAGTCCCGGGCAGAAGGATCGCATTCCACTTCCAAGAATTATTTCTCAAAACAATGATTAGGAGAAGTCCCACTCCACAGTCCAATTTTCATCAAGAGCTGCAGAAGCATTATAGTAAGCCTGCATGCAGTTCATAAAGGAAATGTGCTGAGCAATGTCAAGTGAAGCCAGGATTGATGAAAGGCACAATACTCCTTACTGCTCTTCTCACTGTTGGTTGGGCATTGTTTTTTTTTTTTCCTGGTTGGTTTGGTGTGGTTCGTTTGTTTTTTTTGTCCCCCCTCCCCCCCCTTCCTCACCTAACCCAGCACACATAGTGCACTAATACCAAGTTGGAATTGAAGTGCATTTGTCCTACAGCCTCAGCTAAGGACCACACTGCTCTAGGTTCTTCCAGTACTACAGACTCAGAAAAACAAGAATAAGAAGTGGCTTTGCCAGAACGGTCACCCCTACACTCGATTGTTTCCAGCCAACTAGACAGTGATTTGAATTTGCCAAGCTCATGGCAACCTCTCTGTACAGGTACCAAAGTAGTTAAACTCTGTTGCCTTGGGTGGATTTTTTGTTTGCTGTTTTTCTTGTCAGCTCTTTTTTGTTTAAAAAAAACTTGACAGTGTGGGGAAACCTAGTTCTGTTCCTGAAATGGGGCTACAGTCCCAGTGCACTCATTCACAAGCCCTCAGAGAAGAGTTTTTTCAGAGGTATGGCACAAGGTTTGCCTGTGTTCAAAATGCTCACATGCACAGAAAACTGGACCCAAGGCTTTCAGCACCTACAGGAAAGCTCTCATCTGACAAAACATATGGCATTAGAGTTCACAGAGCAGTGTTAACAGGTCCAGAAAGCCACAGCTGAATTTTTTCAAGGAGTACATTTGTCCTTTGAAGCCTGTGCACTACTAAACTAACGTACTTCGGACTATAGCTACAAACCTTGCCCTGGAAGAAGCTGATGCAGAAAGATCACTGACTGGACTTGCCCTGAAGTCTGCTGTCCATTCAGCCCTACAACTTCAGCTATTTGCTAATCACTCCCTACTCCATTTCAGCCCCTCCCACCCTGAATAATTCAGATTAAGCATTTGAGCTACTGCAATAGCTTCCTAAGCCAGGTCAAATAGGCTGGGAGATGCAGGAGAAGCAATGCACAGAAGCAGGCAGACATGAATGAGGCAAATACAGCCACAGGAACAACGATGCCCAGCTTCCCCATAAGCTCTGCACTCCACTCAGCAGCCACTACAGCAGGACTACTGACACAACAGCTGAATATCTAAAACAAGCAACATTTGTTGAAATGCTAAGCCAGATTTTGAGAACAGTAGTTTCCTTGTGTAGGTAAAGAGAATATTTCAACTGAACACCCCCAACTAAGTAACCCATTTCTTGAAGTATGAGGTAAAATGAACAAAAGCTAATTCCTGCTTCCCCTAAGGGCATAGTGAGCTGCTGATGACCTATTTGTCTTCCAGTGTAAGAACATGGGAGCAAGAGCTCAACTTGCATGCTATGAAAATAAAAGAGACGGTCAGCTTCAAATGCTTAGGAGGAAGAACTTGCATGTTCATTGAATCCAAGAATCCGCAGATCTACCTTCAAGTTTCAGCCCAAATGGAGCCTGAGCTGGTTAAATACAACTCACATTCTTCCATAAGGAAAAAGAAAAAAATGACTTAACTGCTAAATTCAGTTGGTTTTAGATATTTCTGATCAACAAGCACCACATATTAGCTTCTCTGGACACTGGAGCTGACACATTAAAATAAATTTTAATTGTTTGCTTTTTAGTAGATTAAAACTTCCACTATAAGCAGTCAATGAAGTCAGACACCTTTGTTTCGTGTAGATGGTGCACCAGTATTCCTTCCATTTGCTCTCTTAAGGAGCTACAGAAACATGAGAAAGTCCTTCTAAGGCTCCAAGCCAGAAGTTCTGGCATCTTGTTTATATACAAGCCCGTGTTTGGTATGAGTCCATTTTAAAATCTAAACTTCTGACACCGCTTGCTTCTTCAGCTCTCAGCATCCCTGAACCCTTCTCCTGATCATCTACAGACAGCACACATCTGTGACCACACAAAATGACCTAGATCTCCCCACTCTGCCCCACAGGTCAATGTTGATGCACAATCACTTCCTCCACACAGCTGAATGGCAAAGCACGCTGAAGTGGACTACGATGATCTTAAACCATCCAGCTTGTAATTCTGTTGTGTTTCGACAACCTGCAAAGTTTGCAGCTTTAATTAAAAGCTTAAAACAAGGTCTCATGAAGAAACCATTGCACCGCATTTAAAAATAATGCATTCTCTCAGAGCTTCACCTAGGAAAACTTCATTAGAGAGAAAGGAAACAAATTATTTAAATGTTTCTCATTTTGGTGTAGTGAACCAAGGAGAGCGTAGGCAGGCGTAAATTAAGTTCCAGAGCATAGAAATAAAAGTAGGTTAACTTTCAAGCCTTACTAGAACGAGAAAAAAAAAAACCTGACACATCCACTGTAAAAATAAATTAAAAAAAAAAAATCATTAGATTTAAGTCAAAATCCCCCCTTCCTCCAGCAGTTCTACTCCATGCAGTTAACTCACAGCAAGACCCACATGAAAGTTAAGGGGCTGCTGCAGATCTTAATGCATCACTGCTTTCTCACTACTGACTAGCAAATACTGCCAAGTAGCTCATTTTAAGGCCAGAAATAATTAAATGTTTCAAATATTTCAGCTATAAATAGGACTGCCAAGCTAAGTTCCAAAGACTTGTTTGGATACCCAATAAGACTGACAGAGGAAAAAGGGGGAGGGGGAAGAAAGTCATGTTTAACTCTCTCTGTTCCTTCACAGCAATGGGATGCTGAGGGAGGGATCTAGAGCTGTTACATAAAGTACCAGAAGAAGCAAAAAGAACCTGAAGCTACAGTTCTGCCAGCCACGATGGGAAAAAAAGATACTCTGATGACCTAGATAACTAATCATACAATAGGCCTGTCTACTCCTGAAGTAATTTAAATTGCTTCCTCTGTTGAATGATCTGCATACACAGAGAAGCAGAGACAGCTCTCCCATCACTATGCAAAATACTTGTAAACTGGCATTTTGCATTCTCATTTAAGGGGAAAGAGAGGCTAGAGGGCAACTTCATTGTAATGAAGAGCAAGAAAAGTTAACCTTCCAAATCAGCTACATTCAGCAAACACCAAGAAGCAAAGGCTAAGACAGAAGCAGCACAACCCCTAACTCAATCTCAGAAACAAGCAGCAAAAAAATCTATATAAAAGAACTGCTTTTCTGAAAGCACATTATGAACTCAGAGATGTTTCTCCATAGCTACAAGGAAAAACTTGGAAGGTAGTGATAGCGACAAAGTGTGCTCCTCATCCCTCTTCCTCTCTGCCTAAAAACCACAGCTATTATTAGCATATCACTGGAGAGTACAACAGGATGTCTACCTACTAAAAGGTTTATCAGCATTTTTCCACCCCCTACAGAATGTGACTTCTGAACACAAAGACTAACGTAGAAAAAATTATTAACCTTTTCTTCCCTTTCTCACCATGCCCAAGTTCTTGAGGAAGGGAATGAGCATGTATCAGATGTGGCCATGCCCAGTTCACCACGGATTCTAACACTGCCAAATGAAAGGTACATGAACACTGCAGGCTGGATCCTCGTAGGCCATTACAGACATAAACCAGAGCTGAAGATCAGAGTATGAGTTGCTGCTCACCCTAGAAGATTCAGGTAGCATTTTCTAATTTAGGCTGTAATTAGATTTTATGTACATTATACATAGCTATCACACATCAGCAGCTAATAATTTAGACAATCATTAGCAATCCCAAGCCACTGTTTTGAGTGAATTTAGGGAGATAAGAGTAAGGTCAAAGATGCCAGCTGCGATTATCCCATGTTTGATTGTTAGATTACTAGGCAGAATAGGTAAAGCCACCAGCCACATGTGCACTGTGGCCACAGAAGAGCTCAAGGAAGTGCTCTATCAGGCTGTTCAGGCAGCTATGTAGGAGGGCCAGTTTCCTTAATCATTTCCAGGATAAACAAGATGTCAGTCAGGAATACCGACAGGTTTATGAAAAAGAGAGAATCAAAAAAAGAGAATCAAAGAGGCTTTAAGTTTTTCTTTTTTGCTCCTACTGTGCTTTTGATCTGAACCTTCCAAGTAAAAATGATCCTTCAGTCCAGCCTCCAGCTCACACCCCAGCTTCCTGCCTTCCCTTAGAAACATACAGCTTAGGAAGCCTCCCATCCAGCTTTTCCAGCACTGAACACCATAATTTTGTTTTATTACAGACTTCTAGATTAAATTTCAAAGAGCTAAGAGCAGTACAGGGAGTAACTCTGTTTACATTAAAAAAATGCCTTTTCTAGATCACATAACTAGCAAAATGTATATAGCATCTACCTTCAGACATCTTCAGAAGGTATTTCAATTCCTCCCTCTCTGTGTCATGGAAAATGGTTCCTTAGCTGGTAGTATCACTAAGACACACGCACTGGGTGAAACCAAAGCATGACCAGGGAAAACGTGTACAAAGTTAGCGCCCAGAACAAGAAGCAGAATCAAAACAAGAAAAAATAAAGCACACCACGCAAATCACATTTTAGGGGGAACTGAAACAAAAACAAAATGAACACATTTTGCACTGAAGGAAGAGACTGTTTTCACAGGGCTACAACACAGATTTCATCCCAGTCCCTGCTGCTAACCACACAGAATGAACCCTGGGTTGCCCTGTCTTAAGTTCTGCAGCTGAGCCACAATACAACACCTCATTGAGCCCAAGTTCTCCAGAACCCCACACTCACTCTCCACCACCGCCGAGTCTCCGCCAGGCATCGTCACTGCTGCACAGAAGTCCTCTGCTAAGACAACAACTCAAAGTACACGTCTCTGCTAATGAGACGGTGTCAGTACCTGCCTCCTCCCTCCCTGCTGCCTCTTCAGGACTGAGCTTTAACCTCCCACTCACACGTGGGCTCTCCCACTCCTTCCCATTTCCAGCACCAGTACACAGCCTTTCCTGCTAACTTTGCCACACATCCAACTCTGCTGAGAGGCAAGCCAGTTAAACAAATCAGACCAGCAGAAAAAGCAGAAAGCAAATAATATTGAATTGCTAGCTGTAAGAGTCCAACAAGTATTTGAGGTGAAGAAAAACAAAAAGCAGAGCTATGTAACTTCATTATCTGACCCCAGGGCACAGGGCAAGTTCAAGTGCACTGCTGTACAGGACAGCTGTCATCCAAGTTGGCACCACCATCCTTGGTCTTCGCACATGCTTATCTTAAAGAAACACAAGGTAATGTGCTGTGTACCCTACAGCCTCTGAAACAGCTGTACTAGGACAGGTGAGGGCGAGGTACAAACCCCTTGACTCAGCACTTGTGCTAAAAGGCAAGTTCAGCTTCGCAACTACAGCCTAGGCAAGCTGGACGACTTCTCCCATCTCCCAGAAAGCAGAAGTGCATTTAAGAATTACGTTCATGTAGCAACTCAATGATACATGATAACGCAGCAAAGAGGGGCAGACAACTGGGCTGTAACTGGATCAGACACTGTGTTGCCAAGGATTTGTCTACTGCTGAAATAGTTCAGACTCAGATTAGGATAGCCAACATACTTCTTAATCTTCACTTAACAGAGTTCCCTTCCTCTGTAGATGTAGTTAAACACCAGCTTCAGTTTTGTCAATAAGATAGGCCCGGATGCATAGCTGGTGGGAAGACCTTGAGCTCAACACAGTCCCTCCCGCACTGGAGGAAGCTTCCCATGGACATGCCTACCAAACACACTGCCTGCTAACAGCAGTCTCCACTTGGTGAGTTTTGAAATTGCAACTGTTAAATTGTCATAAAGACGCTGTAAAACTCTCCCTCTTCAGTATCTCAGTGCCACGCAACAAGCACCTTTGCATCAGTTCAAAGGGCTCCAGGCTTACCTATTTACCCAGTGCTCTGTACCATCTTGTCCAACACTTGTTACCACAGAGGCTGTTGTGATAACTGAGAGTCTGAACAAGAAAGCTGCTGTTGTTCTAACAGTACTTCCCCAGAACTGCAAATGCTGTTGATACCTGTATGCTAAGGGTTGTGACAGTCAAGCCCAGCGAAAAGTATAGCACTGTGGGGGTGGGGGGTAGATAACAATCCCAGATGAAAAGCAAGCCACACCATTCCTCCTGATCCAAACAACGCATAAAGGGAGCAAGTTGCTACTTCTCTTTACTTCCAATTCTCAGCGTGAGTATATCCAGGCAATCCAACTACTTCACTGCAGGAGAAGCACACTTCAACAGCCATCTTTCACTTGGGTAAAGGAAGAGGGAAATACGAGACTGCAGACAACATTTAACACCTCAGCAGCCCACAGTTTTTGCCTTTGTAAAGCATATTCAGTGGTCCCATTCTGCGGATTCAAGAAATCTTTCTTTACAGTACACAGAGGACAAACACAGGGAAGATAAGTCCAAGTTTACAAAAATAACCCAAACAGATAGATAGCAGTGTGTTGATTTCTTAAAGCTCACAAAGGCTTCATGTGGTCAGTACTAGTGCACTACAGGAACGAGAAATCAGAAACAGTTTAGATCACCAAACAGCTCAGTTTGATATTTGATTAATGAAACAGTGGTATGTCTGCAACTCAAAGTACTTAGACCGAATGTTATTCTTAGAGTCTCAGTGCATCACATGAGCCAACTTTCAACCTCTTTAAATGCAGGAGGCTGAATTTCAAGGCTCTTCTCAAACAAGTAAGATTTCTGGTAGGACTTGAAGGTATTTAGGCACATCTGCTTAAGCCAGTTATTTCTATGGCACTACTAGTTCCAGAAGATATCCCAGTTTGGTGCCCCAACCCCTAAAAGCATTATTGAATGAGCTTTTTCCAAACAATACTGTACTAATAAGTCTGACGTGCTAGCATTTAAAAACATTTCCTTTTATGTATTTTGTACTGCATTCCCTCCCTTATCCCTGTGGCGACCTTAAGACTTCCTTGCCTGAAAGATATGCGATAACTGCCTCAAGGGCAACTTTCAGTCCAGGTTTAGAGTAACACTCTTGTCTTTACTAAAAACAATTCCTTCATCTTTGTTTCAAATTATAAAGTTTAAGAAAACATTTCTTGTAAAAACAAGATAACTTCTCAAGTGGTTTAGTTATATCAAGAACCTTAACGTAACTTTCTATGGCAATATTTTCACTATTTTTCTACATCTAAGCAATAGCAGTAAGAGAAGCCAAGCTACTGCCTCCGTGTCTAGCAGCTCATGGACTTTGAGTGAGTGTTCCCACCCTGAAATATCAGTACTATAATGATTTCTGCATTAGGTAGAGGACTTACAAATGCAATCTTTCATTTCTCCCAGTTACCTAAGGTTCCACAAGTAGAACTCACTACACAAAGTGATACAGTCACACACAAAAGCCACAGGACTGTTTCTTACATCTATGTCAGGAACTGAAAACACAGAAAGGGTTACAGGGGAAAGGAATAAGACACAGCATCCAAGCCTACAGGCTGTAGTATCACAGGACTGAGCTTACAGAGATGGTTAAAATAACCGTGCTTATTCTTCCACTCACCAGTACCACCCTGTTTGAGAAGATAAGAGGTGAGAACAGTTTTTCCAAGTACACACAACATACAAGAATTAATCCTAACACGTCAGTACAAGCAGTTGATACTTTCTGCAACAGGTTGAAAACTGTAGAGAAGCCAAGTAAAACAAAAAAAAGCCTTGCTGTGCTGGAATCGTTATACAACACACTGCCCAAAAGCCACTTCAAATATTGCACTGAAATCTACAGAAACTTAAAACTCAACATGACTACGTTATGATTTGATTGTAACTACTGTCAGGAATTTGATTCTCACCTCACTTAAGCAACAACTGCATAACATCAAACCACATTCTGCTTTCAATTTACTCAAATTATATTCTAAACTCTGTGCCTGCAACCTGTACATTAATGCAAGTCTTTAACTTTTCTGCCTTTCTGGTTTAACTTCTATTTCAGTCTTCTAAGAGCAACGCAGCGTGGTCTTAAAGCTCTGACTGTTTTCTCATCTATTTCTAACATAGAAGAGCAGGGCAAAATACCTCCAAAACCTGGTCTTTCATAAACCATGTATACGAACAACACACAATGGAGGTAACTCACTGGGTTAACATACTGTCAATAGTGCTGTAATAGCACGTGTATGTTCCCTCCCAGAAGGAGGGAGGAGGGTGAGCTCCTTACTTTGCAGCAGTGACAACTTCAGTTAGACACCAGCAGGTAGGTACTTGCCTAGCATTACTTTATGCTCCTGATCATCTCACGGTAACTTGTTCGTACAGCTACAGAAGGTAATGAGCAGTATCTTCAAGTCTTAGGAGACAAATACAGTCAACAGTTTAAGAGTAGGAAATTTGTCGTGCAGATTTCATTTCAGGTTTTGAGTGGACAGAAAAAAGAATTCTGAAGTTTAAACATCCTCCAAGTTCCTCAGATTTTTATGCTGAATTCAAAACATGTATTTAGCAAGCACATAAGATCTTGCCCTCCTGAAAATGAACACTAGATAAAATGCATTAATTCCTTTCAGAAATAAACAGAAGTGACAAGTCAGCCATCAATGCCCTCAGAAAATTAGTCCCTAATACATGTTAATTTGCTGTTAGAAATGACTTGATTACAATCCTTATTCTAATAGATGTAACTCACTTCATATCAACCGTCACTTTGAAGCTAAACAGAACAGCAGACATCAATCTTAGTAATGCTTTCACACGTACCTTAAACTCACTCATAGAATAGATCTATTCATTATGCTGTTTCATAGACAAATCCCAACACCACAAATGAACTCATACGTAAATCTACTTCACAGCACTCCACTCTAGAACAAAATAACATCCTTAACATCACAAACAACCTTCTGCAAACAGGGAAAGATACTTTCATCTTTCCTCCTAGACGGCTCAAGTTTAAAGTTTGGGTTGCTGGAAGTGTTTTAACAAACAGACCCAACCATTTTCCAGTAAGAATAATCTTAAGAAACTACACATGTAATCACTTCTGAAAGTTTCCGGCTGCTCACAAATGACACATACAGCAAGTCTACACAGATGCTCAAAAAAATATTTTTTGCCTTGTTCACCTTACATAGTTGAGAGGTAAGGCAAAACCTTATAGTGTCAACAATTAGTATAGCAAGTCTGAGACGTTAAGACAGAATTTAGCATGGTATTGGCAAAGTGTACTCAAACTGGCAAGCTGAGGACCTCATTATAAACACAGCATGCAGCAACAACAAAAACAAGGACACAACTCTGCCTGGTACTAAAGCTGAAAACTTCCCACTCAAAGACTGCCACATCCAGCAGCCCCAAAATTATTGCCGAGACAGGGTCTGTCCACAATTGCAGGGCAGTACCAACAACTTAAATCTGACTTCCAGTTAAGTTTGAAGAGAAACCTGGCAGTTTCCCTTATGAATGTCCTTGAAACAGTGAAAACTTTCTTTACATGCTGTACTAAAACATGTAACAGTTTGCTAAGAAACAAATACAAAGCTGGAACCAGTTATCACAGTGCTCAAGTAAAACCTGTAACCCAACTTGCATTGGAGATGAGCACAGCACTGCATTTCACTACCAAAGCAAGAACGCAAAACAATTCACCTGCATTCCTTACATCTGTTTTCACAGCTGGACAAAACTCAAGAGGTTGCAACATGGCCATCAGGAGATAAGCACTCTGCTATTACATCAGAGAAAAATCCCCATCCCTCCTTCCCTCCCACACACACCTGCACTTATCCAGCCCAGCCAGCTCTCCTGTATCATCATGTCTTGCTCCATTCAGCGGTACTTAGTTAGTCTGGTCAGTAAGCAGACATTAATCACAGATATTTAGCTGAAACATGGGGACCAGGGCTGGCAGGAGAGCGTGCCATACTTAAAGGAACGCCTCCACAATAGTTCCAGCACAGAACAGCTTCACCTGAACTGTTCAACCTGAACTACTCTAGTGTACTTAAGCTGCAGGCAGACCAACAACATGAAAAGAAAAGAATCCAGCCTTCCTCAGCCCTACTCCTGCTTTCAAAAGACTCACAGCTGAAACATCACAGCGCTCTGGCTATTATTTGAGAAAGCACTGTAACATCATGAGTGGCTTTACTGTAAACTAGAACTTAACAGCTGTTAAACAACAATTAGCAATGGTACAGGAGAAGTTATAGGCTTCTCCTGTTACACATCTTTCCTTGTAACTATTCTAATCTTGCACGCTGCTTTATTTCATTGTACAGAAAGCTATTCTGCAGGCATGAAGGGATCACCCATATCTTTACAGGCAGACCCTGTCAGTTATGTTGTTCCATTCCTAAAATACCTAAGCAACTTAACAGTGACATACTCTCATTTCCCTCACTAACAATGACACAGCGACCTTAAAGGCCATTTATTACAGGTGCACTGGTACACTTCTGACCAAGTTACGCAATAACCTAATACTTTAAAGATTATTAAGCCACATATTGCTGAAAACACAGACAGAACCATCAAATAAAATTCAGCAGCACTAGGAGCAGAGGAATGGAAAACAGAAAAACAAATGCCAAGCGGCATCACATTCTCAGTTCCTCTCTCTCAATGTGTCTGGCAGCATCACAACGCTAATGAAACAGCTCAGTAGCTTTTGCCCATCCCTCCCCTTTAAGAAAGTCAGAGCAGCAGCTCTGCACCTGCCAGCTTACAGCACTGTCAACCTTCCCAGCTCCTAAGTGTCTTGCAGAAGAAGCAGTTTGAACCAATGCTGCCACATGGCATCTGCTAACTTTGTTTAATCATGCTTAGTTCCACCCTTCTGTTTCCAAATTAAGTGAGAGTTGTTAGAAGTTGTTCAAATAGCTCAGCGTTTGAATGCAGCACTAAAACCTGATGCAATTGAGATGTGCATTTAAGCCACTACTGACTTTGCAAACCCCAGGTTCCCCATCCAATCGATACTGCAGACCTACGCTCCGAAGTTTAAGCCATCCTTGAGAACTAACCCTATAAAATGTATATATATTCAAGGGGGAAAAACAAAGACTACACTGCGCAAACTCCAGCCCATCTAAGGCTCAGCCCAAGCACAAACGTGTCCCATCGCTACCAGAAGCGTTAGGAGCGAGCAGGGCGCAGGGCACGGTCTCCGCACGGAGAACGGCCCAAGGCTGAGCCGCTGCCCGCGCTCCCCCAGCCCCCGGCGGCCCGACGCCAGGCCCGGCCGCCGCATTCCCGGCCACGCACACGGCGGCCGTGCCGTGCCGNCTTTCCGCCATCTTGTCCGGGTTTAAAATTAACTCGCTGTGACGTCAGAGCTCCGCCGCGAGACCTTTATCGCCCGGCGGCGGCGCGCGGGGCGCGGGCACGGCGGGNCCCGGCCGCCGCATGCCCGGCCACGCACCCGGCGGCCGTGCCGTGCCGCGCCGTGCCGCAGCAGGGTCAGCAGCCCCCGGCCCGAGCCCGCAGCCCTTCTCTGCCCCGCAAAGCGGTGGGCCCGGACCGCGCGGGCAGAGCGCGGTCACCGCCAACGGGAGNCGCATGCGCGGTTTGCGCTTGACGGGTGCCGAGGTGCGTGGGGACTGTCTCGCCACGAGGAGGGAAGTGCCATCCAGCAGTGGCCCAGCAGCTGTTGGAGCTGGCTGAAAAAAGGCTTTAGGCCTTCGAGGTTGCCCCGTTGTAGAGGGCATGTAATAGTAGTAAATCAGTATGTAAGGCGGGCAACAGCCTTGCTGAAACCCATCTCACCGCAGCGATGCTCCTTGTGGAGATGTTGCCTTTCTCAGGGTCCTGAGCTATGTGAGCTGAGACCGTTCCGGGGACACAGATTCTGAGTGGCAGCAAGCTAAAAACACCAGTGCCTAAACAGGTGGAAGGAAAAGTCAGACGACATTAAACACCAGTGTGTTCTGTCATGGCCCCTGCGAGCACGCCCTGAACCTGCAATCCCTGCTTTCAGTAGGGCACAAGAGTCTTTGTGTCATTGGGACCCATGGCACTGCTGACAGACCTTGCCTCCAAGTGTCAGAAAGATGGCATAACCATACAGCTGAGGTCTGCAGAAAGATAACAGTGGCTTGCATAAGTCACATATGCAATACTGTAAAGCTGACAAGAAGAATTTTACTATGCTGTGTATTTAAGTCAGCACAAATGCAAGCGGAATGCCAGCTCTGTACAGAAGTGCAGAGGAAAACACTGCCATCGGTCTTCTGCAGTTCAATATCCTCCACTTATCTGTGGCAGCTTGCTATGGAAAGTGAATGCGTCATTGCCTGCCCTTTTCACCTCAGCCCAAGTCAAAAGGCAAACCTTCCTTGACATCAGAAAGAAACCAGAGCATACTCTGCAAGTTCCAGATTTGTGACTTTTAAGAAAGAAGGGATTCAGGGGTATTTCAGACACATACAGGTCAGGCGAATGGAAATACGTTGAAGTAAAAGACACTGAAAGCCAGAAACCCTGTTAAGTAAGACAGAGTTAAGATTCAGCAGCTCAGTATGAATCTAAAGAGCTGGAAAAAAAATGAAAAAAAAAACAGTAAAGAAGTTTCCAAGTTCTGTTGCTTACAGCTTCTGATTGTAAACAATCTTATTTCTGATCAAGTCAGAACAGTTCGTGCAAAGAAGAGTTTGAAGTACTGCATATACAGATGGATAGATTTCTATTCCATGCAGTAGGATTTACTGCTGCTGTAATGTGAGAGCACAAATTAAGAACGCAGAGGTCAGAAAGCTCAACCTTAATTCTGCCCTGTTCACATGAAGAAAGGAGACATTTTCTGAGCTGAGGATTTTGCCTCCAACATATTGACTCCTGCCCGCAAAGGTCCCCAGTTCCACCACTCTTCCAGTTGCTTGCCACTTGCCACTGACCTAGGCTAGCAAGGACTTAGTAGTGAAGCTGCTTAAGCCAAACATTGATTTGATACTAAGAAAGCCCAGATCAGATTCAGATTCTTTACACTTTTTCATATAAAATTATCCTCTGTCACCATCTCTAACCTGCATGCTACTGGGTTTGTTTAAGGTAACCTGCACAATGACAACTCAGCAAGCCCACCACCCACCTGAGTCACTCCAAACACCGTGCTGGCACTGAGGAACAGGGCAGTCTCCCATCCTGAAGGGCTGAGGGTCCTGGGTCAAGCTAGAGAGGTTTCTGTCAGAGGTACTGAGCTTAGCAATATCTTTCCTCATTTGCTTGGGGCTGTAGAATCCAAACGAATGATAAGGCCAGCTTCAGCCTTCCCTCCAGGCTGCAGAGGGGTGCAGACAGAGCTGAGGAGTGCCAGCTGTGAGAGAACAGTGGTTCTTCTGGCAGCCCCCTCAGAAACAAGGCATCTCTGGGGAGCGGCTGCTGCCAGGAGAGACAGTGGTGAACTGCTATCTGACCAGAAACCACTGAAGGAGCCACGTCACTGAGATTTCCAAACAGTCTCCCATTAGGAAATCCACCCAGATCTCAGGCATCTGCAAGGAGTCAAATGTTAGCTAGAACAAGCCCTGCAAGACACCTTGTATTTCCTTCTCCATGTGAAGACCACCCAGGCTACAGATGGCTCTGTAAGAAGCCATGCTCCTGCAGACACACACTGCCAGGTTATGCCTGAGCTGTCTGGCATCTGCTTCACCACCTCACTGAGGATTCCAGCCCCACAAACAAGCTTGGCTTCCGATGCGTCTTTTCTCACCGACATTCACTGTTTCCCATGACAATCTCTCAAAATGAAGGATGTCTGCAACCATCACGCAGGTGACCTCAAACTTCTTGTGTCTAATTTAGAGTGCCTGCCACAGCCCTGAGCTTGCACCTATTTGTGATGAGTAGCAAGCACTTGGCTTGGGGTTTGCCAAGGTGAGAGCACGATTGTGCTTAACAAAGATCCATACATGGTTAGATGCTTTCAGCAGAGAGTGCTGAGCATGGAAACAAGGGATACCAACCCTACCTGGGCAAGCAGCTTCCCTGCAGAGAGCTCTAAAGAGGCAGAGAGACTACTGGGAGCAGAAAGTGAGCTAGTAAGAGGAAGAAAAAAAAACAGTTCACCAAATCTCCTGAACCTGCAGCTGTTCTGCATGCTCAGTGGAAAAGGCATTGCAGCTGGCAGCAGAGCACACGCTTAAAAGGCAGGGAGCAGCCCCTCACATACCGCTCATTTATAGCAAGCCGAGTGGGAGACACATCCCATCTCCTCTGGTGATGAGTCAAGAGCTAGCTGCTCCTCTAGGGAGGAAGGATGAAATAATGTTGAATTTTAGCTGTCGTTAGAGTAGCTCAAAGCATGTTGCTAGGCACCAGCTGCAGGAATTGCCTGCAGGTGCTTTCACAGGAGGGATTGGGCCACTTTGCTGGTCTCTCCCAAGACAAAACTGGGATTGCAGCCTTTGAAACAGGACATAATCCATTTTCAGCCTGAAGGAGTTGTTGCACAATCTTTCCAGGATTAAGGGTTTACATCAAGGGGCTGTGGCACTGACAGAGGAACAGACTCCAGAGTAATACTCTGTGAGGTGGTGGCAATCAGAGAGGTGAAAACAGAGAGGGAGTCTTCTGCCCTGTCCTGCTCTGCCTTATCAGGGTGGTTGAAGTTTTCAGAGGAGTGAATAGCTAAGTGGTTTACTTCTGCTGGTGGAAATGAAGATCTCTAACCAGATGAAGCTTTCATGTGCAAGCATTTTCTCAAACCAACTCCTATCATTTGGGTCTCTATAAACACGGTGTCATTCCCATCTTACTGCTATGCAAGAGCATAACGAGATGAGGACACTTCAAAAGCCAGGGCTACAATATGACTCCCTTCGAGGCTGCTTACAGAACACCAAAGTACCTGCAGCAAAGAGAAGTTGCTCTGCCTACAGTCAACGTGCTTCCCCTGGCCTTGCCCTGAGGATGTCTGCCTTCAACTGTGACTGCCTCTGTGTTCAAAAATGACACCAGCCTGGAAGTACACACATGTTAAATGCCAACATGATGCCAGCTTTTCCACACAAGTTTTTAACTGCCTTTTCTCACCTGATGTGGGCCTCTCCACGTACCTCTGGGGTTCAGGCCCCTTTGTTGGTATTTCCTAATGGCTGCTGAGCACAGGAAAGCCCCCACAAATAAAAGACTTCTCCATATCTCTAGTCTCTAGCTCCCAAACCTCTTGTCTAGAAAAGGAGGAATTTCTCTAGCTGTCAGTGTGATGCCCATCAAACATCTTGCAGGTATAACCAGACCAGCCACTGCACCAGTGGGGCCTTTCTCCACAGCATAGAGCTATTTCTGCTCTGCTTAACACAAACAGCAAGACACGTGGCTCAGGGAGGGAAGGGACGCCAGTGGTGACTATGCAGTGGGTGATACCATGCTTCAATACACACTGCTAGTGCTTTTCCTGCGTAAAAAAAATCTGGATACCAGATCCAATCTGAGATTAAAGTACTCCATTCATCACATGAGCATCAGTGTCAATTCAGAGTCTAATTTGAAAAAAAAAAAAAAAAAAGCTTAGTTGACATTTTATTATTTAGTGTAATACACTAAAGACCAATCGCTTAGTCTGCTGCTCCTCTTCTTTTTCTTTTTGTTTTTTTGTTGTTGTTTTTTTTTTTTTTACTAAGTCAAATTCCTATCAGCACAGGTCGTAACTTTTAGAAGAGGTTATTTGTTTTCGCAGCTTAACTGGTCTTTCGTACCACAAGCTAACTCCTCTACCACAGGGAAAAGCATCACTGTGGTATTGATTTGAATGAAGCGGTGCAGCTTTATTCCTGGGGAAGGTATTTTATATTGAGCCCTGTGCAGGCAGACCTGGCTCCAGGTTGTTTGCAAGACTGAATGCGACTGCCCCACTGTACAAAAGGTGCTCATTACACAGAAGAGTTTATTTGCATTCTTCACAGCTACATGACTCAGGCCCTGCTGGGCGAGATTTACAGGTCTCTTAAGAAAGTGGGTGGTTTATTCCCAGGGTTTCACGTGGTTTCCTTGCCTGCAGGTCCAGACTGGCTGCATAGTGATGAATTAGTTCAAAAGAGGGATTCTTCTGTGAATTCCCATGACACCAAAGAAGCTGAGTTGCAGCTCTCATGATCCTTTCTGAGGAGGTAAACCCTCACCAGTTCTGTCCCCCATGTTTCCATCCCCACACCCTTGAATCAGACTACATCAGCCCATTGCCCACATCAGGGTAGGTCTGGATGCAGTGTAGCCACAATCCACTGTGCTTAGCTCTCCTGAGGGAGAGAAGATTTGGGCTGTTTTGGGCTTCCTCACCAAAGACACAGCTAGCAAAGCTTAAGCCTCAAAAATGTGGTGGCTGCCAGCAGGAGCTGGTTTGAGACCCAGGAACAACAGTGCTTTGCTCTAAGAAACGTCCACCAGCACCATGCGCCTATGACAGAGCGCCCAAAGCAGAAACTCCCTCCAGGAAAGACAGATACCCAAGCTCTGCTTTGAGCCAGGCCCAAAGCTGGGGCACGGTCCTTAATACACCAGTGAAACTACCTGGATTCAATCTCTGGCATTAAATCAAACCCTGGGGCTGAGACTAGACATGAAACATCATACCTGCTTTACCGTCTGCATTTCCAGATTCAGTCAAGCCCTGTCCCAAGCCTAGGACACAAAGCAGAATGTGCTGTTTAATCACTCTGGATTAGCATGCAAATTTAATTAATATACTTTCAATGAAAACTAGAATACACTCCAGAAAATAGCGTTCAGTTTTTTCTCCAAGCATCTTTCAACATGTCTGAGTTGTGGGCCAGCACCATGGCCACAGGTACATCCTGCCTGGACGCTCTTCTGTGTAATCCACTCTAGGGAACCTGCTTTAGAAGGAGAGTTGGACTCAAGGATGGGGCTGAGATAAGGGTCCTGTTGTCTTTGGTTTCATACAGGCCTGATGGAGAGGTCCTCCTGCCTCAAAACCTTTGTGTGACAAAAGAGAGAGTGGGAAGAGCAGACCATGGACAAGGCATAGTCACAGGGCAGGTACCTGCCAGCTCCAGTCCTGCTCCAGTATCACTGAAGTGAAGCACACAGAAGCACAGGTTTGTTACTGGGGACTGCTTATCCAGAGTGCGTCTCCAGAAAGACCACTTTTCCAGAAGCAAAACAGACCCAGCTGCCATCCTTGGCATCTGCTCCATGTCAGCTCACTCTCTGCCACAAAAGGCACAGCATAACACCAGCTTTGGTCATATCTAGGGAGTTTGACAGAAGGTTCCAGAGACTTATCACAAGAGAAGAACCAACACAGAATCATTTCAAAATGTCCATCAGGGTGATATCACCTATTTCAAGCAGATAAGTAATGTTAGCTTAAGTGAAAGAGAAATAGACGGAAAAGGAGTTTCATTCCTTACCTGATTCTCCCCTGGCTAAATGCAGCCTGGCTGCAGTAGAGGGCTAGCTGCCCAAACTCAAATTCATTTGAGATCCAGAGATTAAGATACAATCATTTGATCTCAGATTAAACAGCGGATGAGCTACACTACAAAGGATAGCTTAAAACATTTGGAAAGGTGTTAAGGAAAATCAAGTAGGATTAAACAACAAAATAGCAGCATTAAGCCAGAATGCCTCCCTGGATCACATGAAACTAGGCACCAAAGAACACACTATGTGTCACAGCTTTGCAGCACTCGGGTGTAGAGCGATTCACTGTAAAGGAGAAGCAGAACAGCCTGATGTGAGAGGCAGGTAAGCTGCATGTGCAGTGCCAGTGATCTGGCAGCTTGGGGTCCCCACTGTCTCTGGTATAGAGCAGAAGGGATGGCAGGACACCCAGCTTATGACTCCCACCTGCTTTGTGCGAAGTGCTGCAAAGGACATGAAGGTGAAAAGTGCTTGGCATCATCCCCAACTTTGTTGTTCCAACACCAGCACACACTTCCATTTCCCAGGCCAGTTCCTGGCACGGCCCTGCTGCTTGCAGCCTTTGGATCTCAGAGCAGAGAGAGGTAGAGCAGCAACAGGTGAAACCAAGAACCTAGAGCATCTTGTTCCTCCAGCTCCACAGAACCACACTGATGGACAGTTATGCACCTACTGATGCAGGATTTAGCAGGGCACAACACGACTAAGGGATAACTCAAGCCACCTTATTGCCATCCAACCATCCCCCAACATTTCTATTTCTCACTCTTCAAATTGAAAACAGGAATTTGCCAGGCTCTACACCAGATTGTTGAAGTGCTCTCCCTCACCCTCAGGGGAACACAGCCACCTGCCAAATACCTTTCTTAGGAAAGAAATATCCAGCAAAAATAGGCTATCTAGCTGTAAATATGTGCTAAAAGACGGCAACCTTTTGGCAGCAAAGCTTAGGCTCAGAGCATAGCATGACCACTTTCCAGCTTTGCTTTGGGACCTTTTCCCATGCCACAAGCGCAGCCTCTCTCCCTGGACTTGGCCTCTATTTCCTAGGATAAATTGTCACCGCACCTTGGAGACTCTGCTTGTTTGCAACCAAAACAGATCACCTTTGGCCCTTCCTACACATTCCCCAGTGTTTTCCATTTGCTTTTTTCAGCTTCTTTGTTCTGCAGCATGTTTGAAATCATTAGCACAGTGCCATAAATGAGACCCAGTCCCAGCTGGGCAGCAATAAACAAAATTGGTGCCTGAGAGGCTGGGCCCTGTGTGCTGGTAACCAACACTGGTAACTCTGGAGGGCTCATCCTCACCCAGAGGCGTCCCAGCCCCAGCTTTTCCCTCACTGCAGCTCTAGTAGACACAGAGAGCAGCTCCTTGCTGCAAACATCACGATGCTGGGTTTGCAAATAAGTTGTGCCACACAACTGGAAATCTCCAAGGCACAGCTAGGGTGGGCTTGAGTGTGGGATGCCCCAAAGCACATAACTGTTTTTTCTGCTTCTTGTCTGGGGATCTGAGGTCCTGCAAAGCACAGCCTGTTTTCCAGGCAGCCCTACTGCCAGCAACAGCCACCTGGCAGGCACAGTGGCCCTGAACGATTATTTAACAGCGGATTGTATAACCAATGTTACATTTCTGTCAATGACCTCAGCCCTGGGACATTTCCCACCCAGAAAACTTCCATCTAATCTTTCAGTCTTGGGGGGAGCAACCTTGGGCATCTGACACCATCCCTCAGAGGGGACCCAGAGCTGCCTGGCACATCCCAGATGCACAAGGAGGAGGAGGAGAGGGATCTTAACAATCCATTGAAGGCTCAACCCACCTGATTCAGACCCATCTCATTCTGTAATTGATTAAAAGCAGGCTATTCTGAAGCCTTATTTTGACAGATGCAACAAGGAACTTGTTTCTGAGCTTGGCTGCAGGTTGTCTAAACTCTCATCATGCCTTCTCAGCTGGTCCTAGTGTCTGTGGGCATCTAACCAGAATATAAGCATGGAGCTGCTGGGAGGATGGAGAGCATGCACAAGCTCCTTCCCACCAGTACTTCTGTAAGGCTGCAATAGACTAGATGGCAATTATACACCAGCTGAGCTGGAAAAAAAAAAAAGAAATTCCTGCCTTTAGACATACTTGCCAATTTTTTTTTCAAACGCTGTTCATAAAACTTCCAAAGGTGAACCTGCTCAGGGATGCAGCAGCACACAGAGGATTTTGCAGCAGCAGTCTGACTTCAGGAGCCTGCAGTTTACAGCAGAACAGTCACAATAAATAAATGATTCAAAGGACAAAATCTGATTAAAAAAAAAAATCCATTACTCCTTCCACAGTTGGTCAAGGGAGGCAGCTGCTGCAATGAAATTAAGCCTAACCATTAACCAAGGGGCTGGAAAGGCACGATGCTCATTACCAAGCCTGAGGTCAGCACTCAGAGATGCCTTGTAGGTAGGTGGTAGGTGTCAGTGCTTTTGAAGAAGCATGCTGGTTCTTTAACCCAGAAAACTTTGAAAAAGTTTCAAAGCCAAACTGACCTCCTGTAGGCAATCCAAATCTCAGCTAGAGGAAGCAGCTGCATCTTGCTAGGAGTAATTTGATTTTGCAAAGTTGTTTTGCTCCATTTACAGCCCACGGAAATCAGCTTCGAGCTGATCTTTGGATTTTAAAAGCTTCATATGCACACCACAAATCTTTGGATCCCGGGTGTGCTGCAGGTGAGCTCCACAGACCTGCACTGCTCCTGCTGGTTGGCACAGCCCTTGCCTGATCTGCACCCCCACTGATGTGGTGCAAGACTCACACTTTGCCCTTTGCCCCTCACAGCAAGCCAGAGCAAGCAGCAAACCTGCAAGGGATGCTGGGCACAGGAGGCTGAGGGCACAGAGCACTTGTCATATGGTTCACCACCTATCAGCTTCAGGTAAAGGGTTTGCCCAAGGAGCATATCCAGGTGTGTCATTCCCTTATAACATATTTGCAGGCTCTGTTTGCCAGGCTGCTCCACAAGCAGGAGTTTCTACACTGCACAAAAGGTAGGAGACCACCATCGCTTTTGCCATATGAGCACACTGATCCAGAAGCATTTTTAGGCCTTCAGGATTTAAGCCACAACATTGCATGAGAGTAAGATTCATCAGGTCACAACTATTGGAGGCGTCCTGGCATGGAGAGGGATCAATGGCTCACTCCTGCCAGCAGGACAAATGTCATGGTGTTCAGTACCCACCACAAGCTCCTGGGAAAGGGGATGCTGGCAGCTGCCTGGCTCTGTCTGTTCACTTCTGTCCCCAGCAAGGCAGCCCCAGGGCAGCTTGTGCAAGAAGCAACACAGAGCCTGGAGGCAGACAGTTGCTAGAAATGACAAAGTGAGCTTTCACAAGTATTACACAAAATCCATGGCCACGTGACCTCTGGACTCAAGCTGCCCCTTAGGGAACACATGCTCTAGACAAAATGAAAATAACAAGCACAAATCCAGAAGGAGAGCAGAGCAGGGAAGAGCTCAGGTTGAATCCAGGGAGTGCAATGGCACAGCTCAGCCAAGGTGCACATTTGTGCAGACATTATGCAGCGTGGTAAATAACTAACACCATTCTGAAATTCTACCTGAAGCCAGCCTGTGTTACCTTTAATAAGGACAGAAAACAAAAAGAGGGCAGAAACCTTCTCAGAACAACCAACATGAGTTATGTCATATCAAAAAAATCTGTTCTCTTTTGGGTATACAATACCTGGCTCCAACGTTGCAGCTAGTCCCAGTCTTTGCCAGGAGCAAAAAGCATCATGAAAGAAGCCAGAGAATAAGCCAGAGCTTGAAGCAAACAGATGCTGAGACCAGCCTTGGCTGAACTGCTCTCTGGCCCAAGGCAGCCACCACTGTAGCATTCACGTTCCTCTCCCAAGAGCATCTTCCTTCTGCAGTCCACCACAACAATACATCCCCATACCTCTTCACCAGAACTCCATCCATTTAACAAATAATGGAACTCCTCTGAGGTCCCAAGGCCATTGCAGGAACTCCTCTGAGGTCCCAAGGCCACTGTGGGCAGTGCTCACACATTTGGTTATTAGATCCATTTGCATTCTGTCCCCCTGTGGGGGACCTATTTGTCTTGCATTTCTTTTTCCCAATCTAGGCTGCCATTTATCCACTTTCACTGAAATATCAAAAGCATTTGTACACAGTTGGAAGCATATCAGCTCCCTTCAGAAAAAGGGATGAAATATAAGGAAAGATAATTGCTTACACAAGTGAAATCAAATCCAAATTTCTGAGTTATCTGGTGGAGCTCTTTTGCAATACTGTTCTGTAGGAGAGGGGTTGCAGAGACATCTTAGCTCACATGCCAGAGCTGGCAAGGCTGCAGGAGAGATTCAAACACTGTGTTTTCCAACTTGGAAAACTTGGTTTCTGTATAAGCCGGAGAGGATTCCCAGGCTGAGGATTGGTTTCTGCAGCTTAAGTCGTATGCACTGCCTGTGCCAATGCATAACAGTGTCCAGCAACATATGAGCTTGCTGCCCCTGGCATGTTTCTTGCTGCAGTCTCTCTGCTCTTACAGATGTTTCAGAAAACTGCCTCACATGAGCCAAAGTGGCTGTCCTGACAAATAACAGAATCCAAACTCAAGCAGCTGGGAGTCCTTGTGCACATCTATCCTCATACAGAACTGCAGAAGAGCATCCCATGACCTCAAGCAGCCTACAAGCACAAAGCAAAAGCAGCATGAAGTTATGTAGCCTTTAAATGCCACCATCCCCAGACCAGTAACAAGCCTCTGGCTGCAGACCCCTGCACGCAAGTGAAGCCTCAAGGGAAGTGGATGCCCCTAACACTGAACTTGGGACAAGGGGACAAAATTCCTTGCTGCCACCTGCTGTTCTCCACCAGCAAGGCAGGCCCTGCCCCACCATCTGTGAAGTATCGGAGACCCCAAAGCCCGGCCTGCAGACCCAGAGACACCGTACTGGAGAAACAAAGCCCATAGCTTACTTTCTTAATCCTCCTGGTCACATGCCCCAAAAGCATGTTCGATGGAATTGTTGAGCTTGAATTTCATGCCAAAATTGGACCAATGGTATTCAGACTCTAAAGAGGTGTTTTATTTGGATTCCTTGTGCAAAGGAGGCTGAGAAAAAGCAACATGAGCACACGTAATTCAGAAACAGTGTTCCTGGATGCCACAGCCAAGTAGACTACATCAGCTGGGCTGTGCCTGGCACAAAGAGAATGTGAAAAATACATACTGAAAGCAGTTTTTGCATGTTCTTTATTAAGTATCTTATCATTTATTCATAGGCAGAACTAGAGGCCCTGAAAGCAGCCAGGAGAGGGATGAGAGGCATAACCCTATAATGGGAAGTCTGCAGGGAAGGATTTGCAAAATGCAGTTGTGGTAACAGCTCTGTCCCTCCTCCCTGCCCTCACCTACTCACTTTCACCAGATTCCCAGCAGATATCAGCAAGTCCTCACCCTCTAAGCCCATGCAGAGAGAGGTTCCCACTGCACTTGCTGCACACACCAGAGCAACTAGTCCAGTAGCAGTCCCTGCAGTGCCCTGGGCCTCCCTGATCCAAGACAAGTGCTGGCAGAGGGGAAAGCACCCTGGCTGTGCCTGTGAGAGCCAGTATGCTCACAGCTCAGTCAGCCACATGTGCACATGAAGGGGTGAGCAGCTCTGCTCTACCCTCCAGTAGGGAGCCATAGAGAACTGGCACGGGAACAACAGGAACATCCTGTTGCACAGAATTGGGCCTCATCTGTTCAAGACAGGTGCACAGAGCTATCTTATAGAGCCTAAGCCACCTAAACAACACAACGAAATGCTTCCATTTTACAGCAGTCAATGCTCCAGCCACCTGTATGATCAAAAACTAACTGCCATTGCTCTGAAAGCTTTCTTGCTTTCCAGTCTAACAGCACTGACATTCATGGCTATTGTGCACTCAGACTACTGGCATAACTAGAGCCAGAGGTGCGCCTGTGTTTCTCTTGGCCAGCTCCCAGCTAACAGGGCAGATAAGAGCAGTATCTCCCAGGTGAGTGCAGTATCAGCCTCTCCACTTGCCCTTTCTTTAGACTTCAGCAGCGAAACCTGGCCTTACTTGGAAAAGACACAAAGCAAACATGCTGCTTATCATCTCTGTCTCAGTGTTGCATAGCCTCAGCCCCAAAGCTGGCTCAGGGTTATCAGCAGTGTGTTTTGCAAAAGACTCCTCACAGAGCTACAAGGACAGGTATGGACAAGTTTCTGAGCTGCTGGTGACACTTGTTCTGGGAAATTGCTGTCAGGGTTTTACTGTGCCTGCCTTGACTCAGGAGCTGGCCTCCCAGCACAAACCTTACATGCATCTCAAATGGAAGAGGCTGAAGCTGTTGGAAACACTGGTTTTCATGGTCTCCAATAGGAACAAGAGGTTACAGTCATTAGGGAGATGGGAAACAACAGTTCCTGTAGTGGACAATGACAGAAGCAGCCCAAGTGCTTGCAAAATGGCTTAAGGGCAGCTTTGCTTGGGAATAGACTGTTCCTAAAGCAGTTTCAAGACTAGCCCCTCTCAAATACCAGTCAGCTGTGAGCAGCTTATGGGGGTAAGTCCCAGGCCAAAGCTGTTGCAATGGCAGCATGTTACAAACAAGAAGCAACTGTCCACTTGGAATACAAAGCCTGACCCCATATGCATACCAGAAATGAACACATGCTATCAGGGTTCCTGAACTCCACTCTGCTCAGTGTTAAAAGAGGCTTATTCTTACCAGGGTCCTCACTCGAAAGGTCCACATGGGAGAGTTCCTGGAATGCTGAGTCTGTTTTCAGCAGTAAGAAATGGAGGTTGTGCTGGTTGTTGTGGGACCGGTGCTACTGCCCATTCTCTGCCAGCCTAGAAGAGTAAGATTAGTTCTTGCTGACCCTACGTTCCTGAATATCCTTGCTCAGTTTCCTAAGAAGTTCCAGAATGTGTAGAAAGCAAAGACAGATGAACTATCTTTGCTAGAAAGCTTCAGGAAATAAAAAGGGAGAACTGTGTTTTTGCCGGCTTTTTTGTTTGCTTTCTTCTGCAATGACATTGTCATCAAAGAAACAGATTCTGGAGGTAATAAGAGACAGGTAGAAAATAAATGGTGTATTACAGCCGATGCTACAAAAGCCATGGAGTCACACTTAACTGTTAACTCAGTGTCCATACCACAAAAGACGTGGAAGCACCATCACCTCATCTATCTTCGTGGAGAGAAACTTGCCCTTAAGGTGTTAGGGTATGTTTTCATTATTATCAGATAAAAGCTATAGCTGATAAAAGCAAGACTAGAGAGTATATCATTGTGAAACACCTTGAAATAATATCAATAGCACATTCCTAACCTGAAATGCTGTGGTTAGTTCTGCTTGCTTCATGTTCAGAATACACAAAAAGGAAGACTTAGAAGCACAGGAGTTTCTTTCTGCAAAAACAGAAAAATGAAAAACCTCTACAGAGCTATCAGAAAAGGTGAAAGTAAGTAGCTCCAAAAGTAATGCCTCCTATTTATTTCCATGGAAACTACAACAGATACAAAAAGCACTGTAACACTATTTGATAGTTTTTGTAGCAGAGAATTTGCTCTATTTTTTAACACAGTCACCACCATTAGCTACACATTTTCACCAGTGATGAACAAGAGCCTCCATGCTGTGCTTGTTAAAATCTGCACGGCCATCTGGAGCATGACTTGTCTTTCACATCACTGTCACCATCACTGAAACGCACCACCCACTGTCTCACTGTGCTCACATCCACTGTCTGGTCTCCATAAATGTTCAGCAAGTACTGATGCTTTTGGTTGGTTTTTTTTTGCAAGAAGGAATTCAGTTCCTCACCTTTGTTTCATATGCACTTCCATGTCAGACACCATTTGGTCAGACTGTCCCCTTGCTGCCTCTTGTCACATATCAAGAAAATGCCATGGGACACTGGTGGGATGGTTCAATTCTCTGCTCCCATACCACCAACATCCACCTCTGAACATGGGCCAACTTCATAAAATAGGAGGCATTCCTTTTAAAATATTGCTGTTTAAGATCTATCTTCAGAAATCAAGAATTTGTTTTTAAATTAACATCATCACTCCCTGTCCACTCCCACAAAATAAGTACGTGAAGTGAATAGGATTCCCAGCTCAAACTAGGGTTTTACATTGCCGTGCTTCAGACAGAAGCTACACAGTAATTTCAAGAAAAGACTACTTAGGTCACTGTTCTCAGACACTTTCCTGAAGCCTTTGGACAGGACACTTACCTACAGCTTACTCATTTAATCTGGATTTAGCAATGCTGTGGTTAATAGAAGATATAAGCATGATCTATATAACATGCAAATCCTCACATCAGTGTCTTAAATTTTAGAAGGCCTGAAGTTCACATGTAGAGAACAGGAACATAATCAAGTAACACAAATGCGCTTCCTGAAATATCCAAAGCCTGCTGCATTAAGAGCCTAAGTGAAAGAAAATCAGTCCCAAGGCGAGAAGAGTTTTAACAACCAAGCACTCCAATTTTTAGGGGTTTATTTAACTACAACCCACTTAAATTTGAGTGGAGCACAAATATTTGCAGCTTAGTTTTCTTACTAGGTTAAAGGAGGATGATCCCTTTAATGGAGAGAGGAAACAGTGGCAAGAGAAAACAAACAGGTAATGGCTTAAATATAATTGATTAATTACATCCTTTATTCCGTAGCAACTGCTAGCTTCAGCCATCCCCCATGCTATAAACCCATGTTATATTCTGAACACTGCTATACAACCCCTGCCAGAACCAATCTGCACTCTTGAATGCATAGAAAAGAGGGTTAATTGTCTTGCTTTTTAATGTGCCACATATCTGCTGGCTCCTCGTTGCATTCCTGCAGTGCTCATTCCCTTGCATGAAGGTCCATTCAAGTTGCAGCTGCTCTACAAATACCAGAGAAGGAAAAAGTTAAATAAATCATGCCAGAAATTAAGATCTCACATCAGCAGCTGCAACAGTCAAAAGAAAGAGAAGTGAACCTGTCTGAATTAATGCATGGCTCTAGCCCAGGGAGCTGGCTGTGAAAGACCAGCACAGGAAGGCTTGGCACAGGGCAGATACCAAGGCATTCTGAACACAAGAAAAGGGACTGAGGTTATTTCCTTTAGAGAAAGGGAGCCAAAGCACAAGTAATCTAGCTATGCTAAGTTCCTCCACATCCTGTGGGAATCACAGTCCACGGAGAAAGAAACCTTTTATTTTTAACAGGGAAAGCACATAAAGCATTAAGAGACTTAATGGAACACAAATATTGCATGCTTTTAACTCAGTTACACAACTACCTAGAAATTGAAGCTCTTTGCAAATCAGATGCTTTAGCTGAAGGACTTGGGGCCCTTATCCCTAGCTCTGAACAGCTATTTGTTATGTATGTCAGACTTTGCCCCACACCAACTTTAGCAAAGTACCTGAACAGCATGCCATAAATAGCACCCTGCCATGTGAACACAACCTATCACCTTTCTCCACAAGTTCATTTTAACGGTGCAGCTGAGAACAAGATCCTATTTTACTACGTACTTAATACACAGAGTGAAATGGGTAATAAAAAAAAAAAAAGCAAATGTTTTGATTTATAAATGAAGGATAACAAGTATTTCTCAGTCTAGATTTGCTTTGTGAATAATATTAACATTCTTCACGTTCCAGCCCATTCCCAAACAATTCCTTACAGATGCAGAGGTGGGCTGGAAAAAAGCCAGGTTGATTTTAAACATGCTCCTAACGATGTTGAGCAAAAATGGCACAGGCTATAATTAATGAAGAAAGCAGCAATCACCTCACTTTCCAGGCAGGATGGCCTTGCAGGTGAGATACTATAAATCAGACCTCTTCATCTGGCTGCAGTTTAACACCCACCTCTCTTCCTTGACAGCACACAGCCAGACAGGGAGACACGTGGGTCTAGTGAACTGAGCTCACCCCTCATCCATTTGAGCTCCCTTCCAGAGGTCTCACAGCAGCAACTCTCCCTTGATTGGATGGGACTGCTGCTCACTTTTGAATTTCACAACAAGCCAGGTCACACAACACATGCTGCTCACGTGCTCTTATTCAGTAAGGCCTTCCTCATGGGTCATGGAAGAACACAACCTACAGAAGTACTGGCAGCAAACCAACACACACCTGAAGCACACTGTAGAGCACCAGGGAAATTATTTTTCTTTCTTTGGGACCACTGCCACCAGGGGAACCAAACTGAGAAGATTTGTTTCTTCGAGGCTGACAGATTTTTGTATTAAGCCACATAGTCAGAGGGCAATACCAGGTTTTCCATGACGATACACCAGGGCATCAAATATGCAAACCACTAAATGGAATTACTGCAAGGCAGATTTTACAGCAGGATTAAGTTTCCTTTCAAACTCCAGATCCATAGAGGTAGAAGGTTCTGAACTTCAGCACTGTCACATCCAGTTTAAGGTTAAAAATCAGAACGATATTTTCTGCTTTAAGAATTCTTCACATAAAGCGGAGCCTATATCCAGGTTTTATTTTTCCATGCCTTCTTGATGCAACTTCTGGCCAGAGCCATACCAATGCAAACAAGACTATTTGTAATTCCACCTCTGTAAATTGCCAAAACGAGTAAAACCAAGAGATTGGGTACACATAAAAAGGTGGATTGTTCAAAAATACTTAAGTTTCTACAGATGTAAGAATATAATGTATTTTCAAAAGAAGAAAACCCAGAAGACACTTAAACACATCCCAGGAGCAGAAAAATATACTGAGAAAGTACATTCGTGTTCTCAGAGTTCAGTGAATTATTTAAAAGAAGAGACTGAACATCTCCTGCTAAGTCATAACATTTAAACATGTTCAAGCACTGTTCACAAGAAAACACACAATAGGAAAAGGAGCAAGTTAAATTTAATTACAACAAAGAGGGTTTCAGCTAGTTACAAGCCAGCTTACCCAATATTATCCCTTACCCAAAGACAGACTTAGTGACAACATATTAAGATTTATAATTCCCTTCACGAAGTAAAACACTCAAACATTTCCTGAATGTTTTCTTTTAAGTCTTTTCTTATATCACCGTAGCACTCTACCTTGCTGTGGTGGTATAGAAAAATCAAAAAGCAACTCTTCCCAATTCTTGCTTATAAGGGGAAATAAGTTAAAACAAAAATAAAGAGTATGGAGAGAAGAGAAACACATCTCCTAGTATATCATTTACTTCCAATGAAAAGTTATTGATTAAAAAATAGAACATTTTTTTAAGCATTGGAACAGATGTGATATATTACAGTGTGAATGCAAGCTGCTTGCAATCAGGAAACACGCACAGTGTTGTTCACTATTTTGTGTATATGGCTTATGCAAAAGGGACAGAAAAACTGCATTGAGAGACCTTAATACTTTAATTTTAACCTAACAAATAAGGTAAGTGGGAGGCTGACAAATTACAAACTTCATTCCTGCTAGAGAAACTCTTTACCTGCTCCACTGCTTTGGCTCTATCCTAAAGAGCAACATAATAGGTGAATACAGACCTTATTTCTGGAAGGAGGAGACCAACCTCATTCCTCCCTGAGAACAACTAGCCAGCCTTGTAGGCCAGGAAATGACTATTTTCTTTTTAGAGCCAAACACCAACAAGGAAATTTTTTGTTGTTCCCAACTTTTACATGGAGGAGATTATCATTTTATGTAGAACCTTTGTTGAACAGTTCCTTAGTCTCTTCTCTTTTTCTTCCCCACATCACAGGCTACTCACTTTGCAAAACAGGGCCTTCCAGCTGATATCAGTTCTTCTCAGATACACCTAGAACCTCTGACTGTCCCCTGCCTGATCTGAGTAGCCACAAGAAAGATACTGTTCACCTGAGCTTCTTAGGCACTGAATGCTGGGATCCATGGAGGACATGGAAACATTAAAGTGCTATTTTTTTTTCCCCTAGAAACCTGAATGCTTTTAGGGTTGCTTCCTACCTCCCAAAGTGGACCAACAGAAAACATACTATTTTCAATGCTTGAACAACCAATTTGACTCTGAAACAAAGCAATGCAACTTGTGACAAAAGAAACTGGTATCCGCAGAATATTCTGATTTAAAGACAAATTAACAACTGAGAGACCTTTTACAGTTAAAAAAACAACATAGCACAGAACATTTTACTAGCACCCCAGCAGTAGTGCTGGCAAGCAGCTGGATCTGGCACCCAGCCTTCCAAGCTAGAGCTCACTGGAAGCTGTTTCTGGGGGAAGAACACTAAGGCTTAAAGAATACTAGCAATGCCCCTAAAATGCAAGCCAGTTTGCCACTTTCCATACAGGAAGACAGTATTATTCCAAACTCTATGCAGAAAGAGGTGTTAAACAGCAGCTGTCCTTCATCTCCCAGTTCAAACACATTAGAAGCCTGCTCTGAACTCATGAAACACTCATTATCTGAAAGATGAATAAAATGGAGGTAGACATGATGAAAAATCAATTACAGTTGATGAGAAAACCCAAAGGACAGTTGACACATTTTCCCTGGTATAATTACGTGTATTTGTCTTCAAATTAAGAATGAGGAAAATCTAGTCAGTATTTAAAAACAAGTGCCATGCCTACAGTCTGTAAACATAATGCAACATGTTCTAGAGAACAAGCATATTGTATTAATATATCTTGTATGGATACAGTTAAAGTCCATAAAGATAGAATGAAGAACTTGTGTGATAGAAGAAAATGTGATGAAACAACTTCTCTTTGATCAGTAAGAGCAAAACTAAAAGAGCACTAACTACTGCAAATTCAGAAAGGGGAACAAACATGAGGCCTACAACAGCTCCCAGACCACCTGCTTGGATTCCCACTCCTGAGGGTTGGGCCCAAATACAATGAAGCTCCAGTTCTAGAAGAGAGAACAGGGGCTCCAAAGTGCTGGTGCAACACAGATCTTCCCCAAAGTGAAAGATTTCTCATCTGATTAGTTTCACATTACCTGATAGAGTTGTATTACTCAAACCGCACCTACATCACTTCAGTTTAAGTGAGAGGCCAGCCATTCTATTCACCCTGTGTATCCTTTCACCATCATCATAGAATTAAGAGATATCAGACAAGAGAAAACATCGATATAAAAATCCAGTGTACATAAAATTAACAACCCAGGTTTAAGAGTGCCGTGGGCTTGCTTTTTGTTTTAACTTTTTCCCACCACCTTGGTTTCTATTGTGATCAGTCTTCTGTTCTCAACTATCCAACTGAGAATTCTAAGTTTAATAAGTCACAATAACTATTTTAAAAGATATCAAGAGGATATGTTAACACCAAAGATTAAATTTAAAGTTATGGAAAATGAGAATGAACACATTGATACAGGCTTGCAATTTTAATTTTAAAAAGGCCCCTATGGTGGGACTAGTTATAGATGGCATCATGCTAATGCAAACAGAAAATAGGTTTGTTTTTTAAAAACAACACTTTAAATAAGTATGAATTCACACCATACACATGTATATGTAATAATTTTCTATGTTAGCTTTTTTAAAACTATAAATCAAGTAAGTCTATACTATTAAAAGTTCTGTATGTGCAACATTAACCTGATGAAAGCATTTTATAAATACAAGATTTTTAGAACTGCAACGTACTTCACTACTTAACATACTGAAAAACAGGTTCTACATTTAAAATTCAGATGTAACAGTTCTATCTGCCCATTAAGACTACAAATGAAAAATACTTGCTAAGCTTCACCATTATCAAAAATGCAAATATATTTCAATTTTGGAAGAAAACAATTAACATTTTGAAGTCTGAACGGTACACTTCCTTGTTTATGCTACTGGATTTTCTTTAGACATCTGAAGATACTACACCAACAAAATACAAACTTAGTAAGCTTACAACACGTACTTAGAGGCAAAAAGAAAATTCTGTTTTGTATTTAAGAATGAACATCCATTTATTATAAAACAAGATAAAAGATATTAGAATAAAGTTGAAACAAGGCAACGTTAGAGCAACCACTTTATAGCTTTGTGAACGAAGTGTAGTTTCAAACTTGCAAATCAAGGTGAATGTAGCTCTTAACATGCAGTCCTCTTCTCTATAAATGTGAAGAAGTAGAGAAGCAAAGCTTCAAGGTATAAGGGTTAGAGCCATCTGTCGGGAGACAACACAGAACATGCTCAGTGAAGCGCCATGCGTATGGCTCTCCTGCTGATCAAGGAAATCATCTTGCATGATGTGACATGTTTACCACTTCAGAAGATGAAATGCTCCCCAAACCCTCGATGGCCCACAGATACCAGATGATCTGTAACAAAGTGCTCTTTACTGTCTTATCAGCATTTTTCAGATGGAAAAGCAACGCGGTGAATCTGATCACAAAGGAACGCAGACAGCATTCTAAAATGTTCTATACACAAGAAGACTTTACAGTTACTGCTGTCTGCCTTCCCAGCTGAACTATTTATGAGAGTAGTGTTCAACAGAACTTCCAAGCAAAATGCACAGATATTTAAGGAAGTCAAAATGCAGAATGTGGTATTTCCATCAGAGGCAGAGTGACACTGGAGAGTATTTATGCATGTCTGAAGAATAAAGAACAGCAGGAAGCCCAGCACCCTCTTCAGGACTCTCCAGAAAGCCAAGCATAAAACAACGCCCCTTTACTTGGAAAGGCTGCTAAGAGCCATAGCAGCAGCACGTATCTGGGTATTCTCAGGTGATGGAAGATGCATCCTCCTCGTTCAGCCAACCTCAGGCAACTTATTAGATTAAGTCTTAACCAACAGTTCTTGTTTGAGAAGGTGAACAAAAGAGTGGGGTAGATAGGAAGGATTTAAACTACTACAACTTGTCAGGCAGAGACAAATTCTTAACAGTTTCAAGGTTGCTTAAAATAATGTTAGGCATTCCTCTACACTTACTGAGGAACATAATAAAAACTTTAGTAAGACACTGTACATTAGATTTGATTTTGATGACAGTGGATTGTAAGCAATACTTTTCCTGCCTGCCTTTTTACATCTTATGGTGCTGTTCTCTTGTTTGTTACTTTATGTTGTTTTCTTGCTGTTGAGTTTTTTAAATTATTATTATTTTTTTAAACTTCCTATAGCTTCAAAGCATATTTTTAGTTCTACAAGTTGATTCAAAAGATAGGAAGAAAGAGTGCCATTTAAATAAAACATAGTGGAACCCAAACTGCAGAGGATTATATACATTGTATTAGATAAATGACCATATATAATCATAGACATACAGTATATATACCTATAATGAAAAGAATGCAATTTCTGATGCACACTAAGCTGCTGAAACTTCACCTTTTTTATGAAGGCCATATCAACATGAAAGAAAGCAAGAAAAAAAATGATAGCAGTAAGATCAGTAAAACTAACTTACTTGGGACTCTTATCTGGTAGTGATTAAGCACAGTGAGAGCTTCCACTGCATCTGTCTTACATTCCCATTCCAACAGGCCAGAGAGTGTTTTGGCAGAGGCTGTCAAAATAAGAAGGAGAAGAGGGGAGGAGGATCAATAACCTCTGGCTACATGCATACACTTACTGACACTGGAATTCAAATAACTCCTCAAACATGTCAAAATTTACTTACGTTTTGGATCAAACACTTTGTATTTAATAAAGCTGAGAACTTCATGATCCTCACATAGCTGTCACAAAAATAAAATAAGATGTAAAACCTCAGCAAAAATGTACATTAATACATTAGCAAAAATCCCAAGTTCCTGGAAGAGACACAGAAAGGAAAATACTGAGTCTTTAACAGAGCTTCCAAGACTTTATAGCAAATAATTATTTCTAAGAAGCATGCTTGGATTGGGAACTCTTTAGAATACCACCCTATGGTCTGAAAAACAAGGCTCCTCTATTTGTGCTTCCCCAAATATTTTACAGGCACAACTGTGAGAATACAGATATCACAATTTCCTCAAGCAATTCATATTTGAAAAACAACTTATTCTTCTTGACATTCCTACTTCAGTATAGCATCTCAGAAGCTGCACAAATAAGCACACAACTCACAAACCAGAATTAACTTTCAAGACTGAGCTCAAGCAAACAAAAAAAAAAAAAAATCAAGTCTCACTGAAGTGAAAAAGAATTACCACTGCCACCACCACCTGCTATTGCATGTTTTAAGCATCCTGTTTTCATCTAGGACCCAACCACGCAAAACATCCCATGCGTACATTTCACTCCATTCCAGAACATTATATCAGTCATCACAGAATAACCATCTTGGAGAAGTCAGTAAAACTTTTGTTGACTGTACTTCTATTTTTTTCCTGTATTTGGCTTTCTTTAAAAGAAAAAAGATCTAAAAAAAGATTTTTCCCCCCTTCCACAAAAACCTCATTAAGATCCTCAACTTTAATGAGAAACAAGATGTTAGAAGTAAAAAAAAAAAAAGTCAGAATAATGCAGAAAAAAAAATATATAGCAGCTTCTATAGAGAGGCTCCAAGGCCTCCAAGAATCAATTATTTTCCAGCTGCTGTCCCAAAATGAGCCCAGTTATTTCATTTTAAAAGTAGCATACCATACAGCTAGAATAAGGCCCCAAAACACTACATGCCACAGTAATTTCAACTGCCTACCTTCACAAATGTTTCTTCAGTTACGCACAGGGGAACGTTATAATAATGCAGCACACAAGAGGGTGGTTGGATGATGTTCTTGGATGCTTGGCCAGCACTGGTGAATCGATTATTCTTACTCATTGCAAAATCCTTGTAACTACTTGTGCCATCCTCCAGCTCAAATATCTGGCTTGGAACTACTGAATGCTGCTTAGAAACACTGGGATTTAAGGAGATGTTGTGAAAGCTGTTTTAAACAATCATAACTTGCACACTTTGCACAAAGATTATTGCTCTAATTGGAGCAAAACAGACATTTCTTTACAACAGTTTCAAAGGAGAACAAGACAAACTGGATTTTATATTTTCCTAAAATAACTGTATAAAGGGTGGATAAAACACATTAGTGAAGACAACTTACTAACAGCCAGTCCACATATTAGTGAAGTATCTAGGTGTTATAAATTTGCAGTGATATTAACAGCTGTCACATTCACAAAAATATTTTGGTGAAAAATAATAGTTGTAAACAAGAAATCACAAATCTAACAGTGATGAAAGAAAAACTGGATACCCTGTCTTTGTAACTTCATTGCATCTGCTTACTAGCTGACCATTAATTGTATAAAATGTATTTACCAGACATTAAGTCTCTTTCCAAATAACTTGACATTGTTGAGATGTGTAACAGCTCTTTCTACAGCATATTCATCACCCATTTCAACCAGTGCTGTGCCCGGAATTGTCTTCATAAATTTCACCTAGGATAAATGAGGAAAAAAGTGACGTTGCAACAAACTGACCAAAAAAAGAATGGTCAGGAATGACCATCCCAACTAGACTTCTTCAAAACAAACAAATAACAAGAAAAAAAAACCTAACAACAAAAAGCCAACTGCAGTAGATTCAGTTTCTCACAGACGATGCCTTACCTTCTCAATGTTTCCATACAAGCAGAAAAGGTTGAAGACCCTTGAACAGTTCATCTTTAGCTGATGTAACCCACTAACCATGACAACTGATCCAGAAGGATTTCCACCATGCATGTACGAGGAGGATGCCTGGGGCAACGGATAAGCAACAAGTTCGGGAGTGTCCCGAGATCCCATTCGGTAGCGATTTGGTAATGGCAACAAAGGACCATGTGAAGGACCTACAGAAATGAAATACCATGTTCATTAAAATGCAGGGTGAAAAATGGATTACAGCATTTTCCATTAATTCTTTTTCCAATTTAAAGTGAACAAATTCTTTCACGGTATAGTTCCTATATACAAATGGGAAAAAAAAAATCGGCCTTTCAGTAATTATTTTGATGATAGCTTGAATTACAAGTTATGCTCCTTCAGACTTACCAGTTTTCTCAAAAATACTGCCTTCCCTGCACCATATAAAAATTTGAACTTCATTGAATAAATTTGAATATACATGAATATTTAAAACTATATCTAATTACCTTCAGCAATCCTGTCATTCCTACTGATCACACTTTGTAGCAAAAAATAATAAGTTATTTATAAAAAAATTACTACAAGGTAGGAAAAGCAAAAAAAAAAAAGAGTGAATTTTCAGCTTGTGCTTAGGAGAGAAGGTGAATGATACAGCTGTTTTTCCAGAGACATGATGAAGTCAAGAAACTGCCTTCCTACAAACAACTAATTTGGAAGAAACAGGAATTCTTAAAACACAGCATTAATGCAAAAGAAAGCCACCCTGTTTTCCACTACAGGTAAAGTGACAGGTTTCACTGAAATACTCTTTTCTCTGTCCTTGTTCACATTCCCCTTCCCCACTTCATCTCTTTGTTATTAATAAATGAATTACTAGTATGCATTGTTTGTAGAAAACATCAGTGTTACACAAGAGAGGATCCCTGATTCTCTGAGAAAACAAATATTGCGAAATTTACAGAGTATAAAGAGCACCTTTTGTTTTGTTTTTCCCCAGTAAAATGCAATAATGAGGGGAAAAGCACCACGGGAGGATACAAGAACAATACTTAAGGAGAAAGTGTGCATCAAAAGGATGAAAAACGAAGGGCAGCAACACAGAGCAGAAATCCCGATTATTTGAGGAGCCTTTGGCAACAGTAGGTAAAAGGCCAACATAAGTGATAAAAAATACATTTGAAAAGAAAGAGGCAAGACAAAACACATTGTTTTTGACAATTAGTTTCTTAACCCTTTCAGACTTGACTGAAATCATGAAAATTATGGCAGCCCTTCATTTACAGGTAGCGCTGGTAATAACTGCACCATTTTCCAGCACTAATTCCAAAATGTCATTCTTAGCAAGTCACACAGCTGTACCTTTTCAGAATTAGCTAAATTAGGAGAAACACAAAGCCCACAATTCACAGCTTTGCATGCAAAAACATCAAAGGGCTCTGGGGTGCTTCAAACCATTGATCAAACACTGCTGCTATTTTCTGTAAGAAAATGGCTTCCCACTAATTATGTTATTCTCTGTTCACTGCTAGGGCAATAGCAACTAAAAGAAAACATTCTTCAAAGGAATACATTTGCAGAGCTGGATGCTCTCCACAAAAAGAAGAGTTATGGCAAAAAAGTCACAATACATTTCAGTCCATTACCATTACTTTTGTACACACACTGACAACACCACACACACAGGTCCGTGAATTACTCATAGTTTAGAGGTCCAGTTATACATTGATTGAATATCTGGAATTCCACATAACACATACAGAAATCAAAACCATCTGTCATCCTATGTTACTTACCATAACTATCATGTCTAAATGACGATGGGTGCTCTCCCAAAATAGCTTGCCTCTGGCGGCCCTTCCCTCTGTCTAACATATGGGAAGGGAAAAAATACAATTCAGTATGGACAAGTATGCACTTGATTTCTCCAGTTAAGACACAAAGCTTCTAGTTAAGAAGCAAAAATGCAATTTGAGTCCTTGTTAATTTTATCAACAATTTCTCATTGATTATTATTCTAAAACCACAAGCTGTAGCCCTGGGACATCAAAATTAAACGACTGTCATTTGAATAACAAATTCCATTTAAGCTGATTGGCGGTAATGGCCAATGAGGAGATGTAGACATTTAAAGTCTAAGGTAATACCCAATAGCTCTCCTAAACAGGCACCACACATTAGTATAGATAACAACATACAGCAGGATTTACCTATGCATCTCATAAAACAAACTTGAAATGCAGTACTTTTGAAAGACAGTACCTGAATCATAATATTAGCTTCAACAGCAACACATTTTCAAAGTGGGCTCCTTTCAAGAAGTTTCAGCATAAGCCAACAACAACCTGTATTACATGGTTTCATAATCAGTAAACAGAGAGCATTACATACGTGTACATATAAATTTACAGAACACCTACTGATTTAAGGGCGTGCTGAAAGGTCTGTACATTATTGCATTATCAGCAGCTCATAACAGGTTGCTGAAGAAAAACATCACTGAATAATGCACTTAGCAAAGGTCAATCCTTTAAGAAAGCCAAGTTCTCTGTGTTATAAAGTTAAGCAAAGGGTCTACACTATTGGAAGAAAGCTGTGCATTACAGTCAAGGCCACATTTTCTACTCAGATGCACGCTTCATGGCAAAGAAAAATCTAAACTGGTCCAGATTTCATTGTGGTGAGTACAAATTGATGACTCACATTTAGACAAAAATGAAATCCGTTCTGCTACACTGAAAAGATGGGGCAAGTTATTTTTCAGTTTAGCACAGATGCAAGGAAATTTAAATGTGACAGCTGAAAATGGCAATTCAGCCTACTGCAGCTAGGGGTATTTCCCCTGACAAAAGAGAACTATTCATGATAGACAGCACAACAGTGGGAAATGAAAACAGGTGTCATTTCTGCCCAGGAATTTGAGAACAGGTTTCAAGTCAGGAATTTACTTCGGAAATAAAGACTGAAGACAGAAAAGTGTTGGCTGCCTTCAACCATATAGAAAGATGATTATTTTTGCCAAGTTTTCTTTTTCCCTTCCTTTTTCAGCTACCAGCTCTGAATCTCTTAGCTCTGGGAAGTAATTACACAATCAAATAGAATATTTTGAATATTTAACCAGAATGCAGAATCTTTCAGAAAAATATTTTATCACTAAAGTCTGAGGAGTTAAATCAATCGAAAGACAGCACAGTAATACAGTGAAAGATGGTAGCTTTCAAGTAATTCCAGGATAGCATAGTTTGACAAATATTTCCTCCTGGTGGTGGAACAGTCCACTACCCTCTCCCATTCCCAACACTCGCTCCTTCCTTCAACAAACTTAACTGTGCCAGAAGAAATATTTTGTGCAAACAGGCAATGAAAATGAGAACTGATCTGGGTTATAAATAATTCTGAACGAAAAGATTCTTTATAATCTAGGGGTATTTTTATTTATTTATTTATTTTTTAAATCAGCACCTTGAGTTGCTGACTAACCTGGTATTACTGTCAAAAAAAATCTTCCAAACCAGTTTGAACTACCTGGCTACAAGCCAGTAGAATGCTAAAAGACAGGTAGGCATTGTTTTTTGGGGGGGATTGTTTGTTTCAGTTGTTTTTTGCCAGTTCAATTTAATGCAGTAAGGACTCAGCCTCAGGCATTGTTAAGAAGCTCACTGAGGTAAGAAATGCTCAGGGGAAGTATGTAATTAGTTATCACAGATAAAATAACTCTTTAAAAAAATAATTAGCAAAACACATATCCATGTCCTAAGATTGGTGGGAGGAATTAAGTTCTTAAAGACATATTATTAGCATGTCTGCCCTCAAAATGAAATTCCCCTGGGCTATAATCTTGTTTGCTGGAGTCAGGCCCCTACAGTTTCAGTCAGATTAAGTTCAAAAGCCAAGCACTGTTGTAGGAGGAAGTAGAAGCACATGCACCAGAACTCTCTCAAAGCAAGTTCTGGATTACTTCAAGGACACAATTGCTCTAGCTGCCTACTTTCCTTTCAGTGTTCATTCAAAAATTAAGATTCTCATTTTCTAGACAAGTGAATGTGGACTATAGTAAATGAAAACTCATGCTACATAAAAGGAAAAATGATTGGATTTGTACTAACTGCAGTACAATGACTTAGAGATAAGTATTCAGAGTAACAAAAAAAGAAAACAAAAGAGTAGAGTGAGAGTTCTTGAGAAAGAGCAAGTTGTATCTATCTTAGTGTTTTCATTTTCCACTGTTTTATTGCTTGGGGAAAAGTTAGTTCATACATCTCTGCAGACCAATTAAGTAATGTATTTAGGTTCAACATGTTACAAGTTACCCTCCAAACACTCAGAAGAGTATGAGGGTCAAACCAATCCATCAGATTTTTCATATTCAATCCTTTTTTTTTTCTTGCCCTCAAGTTTCTTGACTTCAAGAAGTTGCTTTTTTGAACTTAGGAATTTGAGAAAAAAAATAAATCCTCATAAAAATAGCCACGAACTATAAGCTGCAACCAATACTGTAGCTCCCTTGTTAACTTTTTACAAGAACTTCATTCTGAAAATTCAAGCCCTATGTTTTTAGTTGTACAACAGTTTTACAAACCCAGTGTCTTGCAGAATTACTTTGAAAGTGCATGTCACTTGAGACGGCCAAAGGCCTGGCACTCGTATAGCCTTTGAAAAGTAGATACTCTGACTTGGACATCTCGTCACTTTTCTAACTTTACATTGCACGCATTACTGTACAAAAGTTACTGAACACTGCACTCTATTACACATTATCATCGCTTTAAGTAAACACTTTACAGGAGTCAGGCTACACAGCAGTTTGTCTTTACATAAGTAGTCATAATTTCCCACTGACATGAGCCAAGGTTTGGAGATAGTTACAGCTGAATACTGAAGAGACAGTATGCCTGCATCAATTATGAATCTCCCTGTTTTAATACTTAAATATAACTGAGGGGACCCATCTGATATTGCACTACTCAGTTCCAACTATCTATAGATCAGGGTGAATCTCTATTCTCTGCTACTAGACAATATTAACATTGTTAAGACTGAATGCAACTCTCACATACAGCAAGTGATAAAAAAATTACAACGTCAATGATATCAACAAGAGAGGTTCTTAATTTTGGAGGCTCTCAACTTTTCAGTTTTAATTTTAAGGGAAATATGACCAGCATACATACAAACTTGAACAGAATGGGTACAGTCTATCGTGTTATTCATCCCATACAAATCTGAAGTACTGAAAGTGTCCTCCTTTTAAAAACTTGTGGAAGTGGTGCATGCAGTATGCAGACAAGGTGAATTGCAAGTCTGAGGTTTTTCAGAGGGTTTGGTGTTTTGTTTTGGTTTTGCTGATGCCGATGTGGTGCATGAAGAAGTGTAGAGTCAGCCTGCTGAAGTCCTCTATCCTTCTTAATGCCTCGTCCAACATAGGGGAAAAGAGTCCTTTCGAAGGAGAAGCAGTGTGCAAGTTTGTAGTTTGTAAGGAATAGTCTGTATCAGGTTTCCTCTCCTCCAAAGAGAGAGAGCTGCTTGGAGAAATGCAAGTCCTTGAGAACTGCGAAGGTGCTTGCAGGTGTGGGCTCCTTGTTGAACTAAGTGTCTCAAGCACACGGCAGTAGGGGGCACTAGGGCTCAGGGTTAATTTCCTGGGTTACAGGTTGGCTTGTGAACACAGCCTTCAGCAGCTCTGGCTTGCTTTGAAATGTCTATTGAGATACAGCCTGACCACGTATAAAGGATTGTCATTAGTACAGTCATACATCTACAGCAATAACATAAGAAAACCTACCTCGTCGGCCCAGATACGGCTTTGTGTAGTCCCAACTATCGTTGTCGTTTCTAATGACATTAAGTCGAGTTGGCTGTTCAAATAAAAGTAAAAGTGAAAAACGTTAAGGATGGAATATATACGTTTCGCAGTAAAAGTAAGAGAGAAGGTCCAAGCATTACCCTTGCGTATTCAATTTTTAGTGTACAGCATCCTGCATAGATATCCGCTCCATTGAGTGCTGCTTTCGCCTTCTGGGCACAAAAAACTGATTCAAACATATACATGTTAAGGATTTTTCCCAAGACGTCTCATCCATGCCCCTTTCTTCTGAAAGGGCTTTATTTTTTTAGGCTGTGAATATTCTGCTATAACCAAATCATACAAGAACACTGAACAGACTTCAATATAAAATTACTCACAACTACACATGGGTTTACTTACATTAAGCACCTAATTTTGATATGCAAGCGGTACATAAGGTGAGCATTCATAAGCAAATTCTTCAAACAGATTCATTTTGACAGGAATATTCTGATGGATTTAGTAAATTTAAGCAGAGGCCATAGAAGCCGTCAACAAGCCTTCAAAATATTTGGATCACAATCAAAACGGAAAGGTCAAGCTGCATCACCGGGAAAGGAATGGGAGTCAAAGGGTAAAAAGGCATGACTTAAGACAATGCATCTATTGTAACAGCTAGCATTAGCTAGACAAATGTGAGCAGGAAGTCTCATTAACTCAGCAGATACTAAAAGATTACATTCTTTTAGGTGAAGAAAACCACAGAACCAAAAGGGATGCTGTGAATGAACCAACAGCCAACTTGCATCAAAAATACAGTAAGGAGATTAAATCTACTGTTCAAAGCAGATGCATGGCCAGGCTGCAATAAACAGGTTATTTCATATCCTCTACATACCCAAGAATGGCCCTATTACTAGCAGAAAAAAAACACGTAAGCCTTGGCTCATAGCAATACACGACCTCATAGTCAGTAACACACTGCATCAGACAGCCCAAACCCTGTAACAGACCAGATATTTTTGTGCCATCATTTGATATAGGTACATGAAATCTTGGAAGTACTGTATTTAAGATGATTCTGCATATTTAACTATAACCATGAAACCCAAGTTCTTCCACTGCGATGAAGGTTCACAGCAGAATTTTTTTTAACTGACTCGAGACTGCCAAAGGCTAGAGCAAGAAAAGTCAAAGCTTCTCACTCCTCTAGGAAATCATTAGATGCTGGCTAGAACTGTGGGAGCACATCTCCAAGAGTGACGTGTAATGCTACTATGGGAACTGTTCCAAAAGTAATGCCTCTTGTTTTATTATGTTTGCCCACAACATCCGAGGAGGACGGTGGTGGTGTGGCAGTAGAGGTTGAACCTTTCCACCCATATTCCATTACACTTAGTTGCCGTACAACAGATGGCAGCAGAGGGGTAGTCTGACAACAGCACCTGATGGGGAAGTGTGCATGGAGCAAAGGCAGCAGAGGGGCAGTCTGACAACAGCACCTGATGTGGAAGTGTGCATGGAGCAAAGGTATGCAACTGAATTCCTCCGTATGGAAATACTTGCACCCACTGATGTTCATCAACACTTTGCTGAACATTCATGGAGACCAAACAGTGGATGTGAGCACAGAGAGGCAGTAAGTGGTGCATTGCAGCAGTGGCAACAGGTAACAGTGGGTCACCTCCACTGGTGCAGAACTTTACAAGCGTGGCACACAGGCTCTTGTTCTGTGCTGACAAAAACACATAGCTAATGGTGGTGATTGACTAAAAACAGTGTTCTATAGTTGAAAATTTGCTCTATCGAACAGTGCTATTGTGCTCTATTTATCTGTTGTCATTCCCCTGGAAATAAGCAGGAGGAATTACTTTCAGAACAGCCTACATAGCACTGAAATTTGAGTAAATTTCGGAAACTTTCAGACAAGTCTTGTCTTAAAGCTTCCCCCAGCAACTATTTATTTATATTGCTGCATTACTTTGCTTACAAGTTTTCTTTTAACTGCTGGTTGTATGGTGGGTTTTTGTTTTTGTTTTTTTGTTATTAACTAAAAGCCACATTGTATAATTTAATTCAAAAGGACAGAAACATGGTAATTTAGGGTCCTCCCACAGCCACTACTTAAGTTATTCATATGTTACAGAAACAAATGAAGCCTGCCACGTGGAAAGTATGCAAAAATCACAAAACAGTACTTGAGATTTCAGTACAATTTTCTTTGAATACCATCTACATAAAGGGAAGGTAATCAGTCTCCAGGAATAGATCTATTCAAGTTCTATGAACTAAGACTTAATCATATCAGACTTTGGACTCTGCAAACAACAGTAACACATTAACAATATTCATACAATGTACAACTTAATGCTATAAATACAATAAACAGTAGGACCTCAATGAGGCCTCAGTTGGTCTCACATTTTATTCAAGTCAGAACAATAAGCCAAACAGTATATATTAGAACTATTTTAGAAGAATTTTAAGAAGTTAAACTGTACCTCTGTAATCCCTTACCAACTCCTTGAGAGTCCATACAGCTAGAAATCACAAAACATTTTTGCCCGATGTATTGCCAAATTTGAGGCATGTTTCAGGTCAGTAATTATTAGCCTTAAGGTCACTTATAATCATGATGATTATTAAGATTATTGTTGACAGCATCAACTCCCTATAAATATCACATAAGTTATATTTTCCTTACAAACATCAGAAACGACAATATTTTGGATATAAAGAGATTTTTGGTCTCAAAAATCAAATGGTATTTTCCTGACATTCTCATATTAAATCCTATCTGCAGTTGAGAACCTACAGGAAAAAAAAAATCAGTCTAAAAAGGATATTCAACCATAGCTTGTATTCCATTCCTCTTGAATATAACAATGCGCTGAACTTTTCCAACAGGGTTGCACACAGTATATAAGACATCCTAAGAAAGAAGAAAAAACTGCTTTAATTAGAGCAAAAATTCAAACATTTTAGGTTTACAGAACATTTTTTACATTAGTGTTTAAATGCTCGTTAACTTTTAATTTACAATTTTCTCTATAAAATTTCTACTTTTACAGTTAGCATTTTTATGGGATAGTGTAGCATAGGCAGTCAAACCTTAACAAAAGGAAAAAAAAAACTACATAAGAAATTACTAATATAGATCAGTATCTGTAAAGAGTGTAAAAACTGAATGCTTGGATGCATGTTTCAAGACAGCACTCCCCTTTCATCATGCACATAGAAGCTCTACCAAAGAAAACAGAGACATGATGATGCTGTAGTTACAGCACAGTCCATTTCATAAAGGTATCATAGGTGAGGTTTTGTTTTTGCTGGTGCTTTGTAATAGTTCATAGTAAGACATACCAAGCACACCTCGGAAAGTCAGGAAGTGTTTTTTGTTGGTACTTTACAGGCGCTGAGGGGCATGGTTTAGTGGCACAGTGGTGATGGGCTGATGGTAGGAGCAAGTGATCTTAGTGGTCTTTTCCAACCTTAACAATTCTACGGTGAGCACTGGAACAAGTTGCTCGGAGAAGCTGTGGGTGTCCCATCCCTGGAGGAGCTCAAGGCCAGATTGTATGGGGCCCCTGGCAACATGATCTAGTGGAAGGTCCCCCAGCAAAGGGTTGAATACAGATGATCTTTAAGGTCCCTTCCAACCCAAACCACTCCAGGACTCTACAGAATTGCCCTTCCCAGTTGCTGCAGACTCAATTAGTCTGTACTATCTTTGATGAGCTCTGGTGCTTTTAAGTTATTCTGGAAATACATTGTCTTCTGCTACTCACTGGTATACACTAGACAGTCAGGGGGCAGCAGAAAGGAAAAGAAGGGGGGGCTTTGGCTTTTCCAAAAAGCCGCTGTACTAGTGGTTTCACATTCAGAATTCTCATCAAATACTCCCAGCCAAGAATGATGCTTCTGCTTCCACAGCTTATTTAAGCATCTGCATTGATCTCAGTAGCTTTTACAATCCAAGTGTAAAATGCATTAATTAAATAGCTTCCAAAAATCTGTATTACACTTAGATGCAAAGAATAATTCAGCTTCGCCAATAAATTTGTTCACATGGATTGAGGCAGGTCTATTTTTAAACCTGATTAAAAAGTCATACCTTGCCATGCTTTTCTATAAAGAAAACTTTTGAGAAGAAAGCAAATTCACTATCTACTAATGAATCAGAAGGCAAAAAACTTATCTACATTCACAACACAACAAAGCAGAAAGCATGATACAGAACCAATTGTTTGTAATTAAGTAATTCCAGAATTGTTAAGCTTCAGTCAACTTGCTAACATAATATATAGCACATAAAACAGAATTGAATACTAAAGTTGCATGGCTCCACACAAGCCAAATGCTTGGACTGATCCCTACTATCCAATATCTACACATTTCTCTAAGATTAACTAACTTACGTATATACCACAGTTTAACCAGTCAGCTTTAAGGAGACATGCTTTCCTCTCCCCCTTGACCTATTCCCGAGTAACTTACCATAGGCTGTAAATCTTTATGAAAAAAAAAAAGCAGATATTCCATGCCAAAGATATTACATGTTCTTAAATACTAGCAAAAAAATATCAGTACTGTTAAACAAAATTGCAACTGTATATAAAACAGAGATACTGAAAATAATTTTATATATTTATATATTACAATATATAAATATGTTTAAATAATAATTTTATTTGAGCATCAGCCCAAATGAAAGTGAGACAGATTCCACTAAACTGGAATTGATAATCACAGATCAAGGTCTCAACTTTCTGCAAAGAAAACACTTAAGAATGAATGACTGCAATAAAATAACTCTTTCTTACTGGAAAAAAACAAATGACTGCTATTTAAACATACCCCCCTCAGGGTATAAAAGGTAACAACATTCCTGATGTTATGGCAACATATTTGGAAATATTTTTCAAGTATGTAGCAACTTAAACATTACAAAATCTTGACCACTGAAGTCCTTAAATGTATTGCAAAATATCTGCACAACAGGACTGAATCATCTTCAAAACAATAGAAAAAAAAAAGGAACATTTTTTACAGAACCTGAATTACACTTATGTGAAGATCATATAAAGATTTGTTAGATGACTAATTCTCAACTCAAAATTAACAGTGTAGAATTTAAACAAGTATGTAGGTTGCTCCAAAAGTAATCCCTCCTGTTTACTGCCACAGAAACGACAACAGGTAAAAATAACAGTAAAACTATTTGATAGAGTAAGTTCTCAGCTACAAAACACTATTTTTCAGCACAGTCAGTATTAGCTATGCATTTTTGCAGTGATGAATGTGAGCCTGCATGCTGTACTCAAAAATCTGCACCAGTAGAACTGATCCACCACTACTGTCACCACTACTGAAATTTGCCACCCACCACCTCACTGTGCACACATCCACTGCCTGGCCTCCATAAACGTTTAGCAAGTGTTGATTAATGCCAATGGGTGAAATTTGCTCTGTATGGCAGAATTCCACACCTTTGCTCCACACACTTCAATGCCAGACATCATTTTATCAGACTGCACCTCTGCAGCCATCCATTGCACAGTAACAAAATGTAAAGAGATATTGGCAAGAAGGTTCAATCTCTACTGCCAACCCACCGTTTTCCACTGACACTATCAGTCAACACCATAAAATAAGAGGCATTACTTTTGGAGCAGCCCTCATACCACACAATGGAAATAATGTAACAGTGATTGCCATTTCCCAGTGTTGTATTACTAAATAAAGAACAATAAAGATAAATATACCACTGTAATTGGGTAGAGAGGATTCTGGATTGACAACAGGAGAACTTTATTTCCGCCAGATGGGTCATCGGTGTTCCCCGGCCGAGTGATCCTTTTACTTGTAGAGTAGTTGAAAAAAGCTTGCTGTCCCGCAATGTATACAGGTTCATCTGCTGCAAATGTCACACATTTCTTGGCACTTTCTACTTTTTCAAACTCTACCAGAGCCTGACGTTTAAACGGCATCATCATGACGTAACTGGTGAGAGAAATCATGTAGTAAATTCTCCCATATGCTTACTCTAAAATTCAGTAACAGTCATACATGACACATTCTGCTTTCCTACACAAGTCCAAACAAGGACATAAAAGGAAGCTAGGTCTTCCCACTTGTGCTTCCCAAACCTGGTCACACATTTCTAAAGCGCTCCCATAGAAGAAAGAAATGCATTTATCATAAAAGTAATAAGGATTTGAAAATTTATGGAAAATGTCTAATACATAAGAACACTGAACCAACACCACAATTAGGTAATTATTTACTAGGATTACAACTTAAAAGTTTTAAAAAAGCTCATTAAAATCATTTATGACGTAAAGGATTGAAGTAAATGCCAATTACAAAAAACATTAAACCTTGATACACTAAACATATAAATTCAAAAGATTATTTTTCTCCTGACACAAAACTACTTTGGAAGTAATAAACAGAAGCATTCTAGTTAACCAAACTTTTTTTCAGCCAATTTCTTTTTTGGAAAAGGTAAATTCTCAGGCTAAAATGTACCTACTTGTACTCCTAAACAAGCTTTTGACTACCTCACTTTATTTAAGACATTAATGCAAGTGCTATTGAGTTAGATAAATATTTAGAGAATGAAAAATACCACTGTACTACTTCCAAAACTTATTTAACTTTAATAGTGGCATATAATTGAAAATAGATGCATGGTTCTAAAGTAAAAGGTTCAGGATAAACTGGCTCTATCAACTCACTTTTACTGCTCTGCTTACAAATGCTTTGACATGGAAGAGGCTCTCCCTGAATAACCACTCATCATAAGCACTCGCTGCTCATTCTGTTCTGCAGTTCAGTTTCATTACAGTTCATACTTCAGGCCAAGTCTAGCAACTGCAGTCTGACGGCAGATACTAGAGCATGCAGACAAGGTAACTGCTTAACCAGATTTCTCACATGTACAAAAACAGAACCTTCACACAGCTAGAAAGTTGTTTTCTTTGCTAGTAATGAAACTCAAGACTTGAAGTGGCCATCGTAATATATTTAAAGAGATCCAAGTGATTTTTAGATAATGTTTCCAACTTGTCAAGGGATGTGACTTTACAATGTATGACATACCATATGGTTCCAAACTTTTCAAGAGCTTCCACAAGATCTGCTTCCACAACTGATTCACACAGCCCTCGGACATGGACGACTGGAGAAACAGAGACTTTGTGGTGACTTCCCCCTGCATCCTAACAACAACAAAGCAATAGTTAAAATCCAGAACAGAACAAGGAACACCAATATCATCAGCTAAAATTACTTGGCAGATGCTACACTGGGTCCCAAAGCAGCCATCTAAATGTACAGACTAGAATTACATTAAACAATTCCATTTTTCTTTCCAAACAGACTGCAAAGTTCAATCACTGAAGCCAACTTAAAATATTTTGCAGACTTGGTTAACATGCTTGCCTAGGCAAGATTCTTCTAGTATAAAATGTATTCTAAAAAATTTGCTTGAATTAAAGGTTTTCCACAGTATCTGTTCGAAACAGAAGACAACATCTCAAAATGCACAACACCCAAAATATTTTTGACGCCCTTCCTGTCTGTTTATGACAACGTTTGAGACAAGTCTTGTTTCCTGAAGAGGTAAAGCAAAAAAGCAGCAACAAACAAGGGCCAACAATAAACGCAATCAAAACTGGCTACTTTCCTAATATGTGCAGATCTGAGTCCTCCGGTGCAAGAAAATAACAGCTCAGTCCAATACTGGAAATAAACCAGCACTCCCTTGCAATTCTAAGTGCTCCACATGTACAGAGATCAAATCTTCTAAAAACATACAGGTGGGCACACTCTTGTCACCTAAAGGCTGACCGCCATCAACATTTCAGCCCTTGTACACAGGAACACAGAACTGCCACTATGTTTCTCAGTGAGCTAGCAGAGCTTCCGTGAGACTCCATTCTGCGCAACTGAACGATCTGGGCAGGGATCAGTTCCACCTTTCTGTGTGAAGCCTGAAACAGGGCTGAAATGCACTTTATTTGCTCTAAGCCAAGAGGAAAATAAAAATTTAATGAAACAATATTAGGCAATCACGAAAGAGATATGCAAAGAAAGACTAGACAGAATGAAGACTGCATGAAATTCACTGTACCTGATAACAGGCAGATTTAATTCAGGTAACAGCAATGTCAAGATATTGTACACAAATTCAGCTACTATGTCAGTGTATCTAGCAAGCTGAATTTTCACTTTTTTTTGTGGTAAGAAATACAGCATCTACTGGAACTCGAGAGAGAGATTCTCATCTGCAGTACAAAAGAGCTTTCAGCTCCGGTAAGCACACGCTACACGCATTCCTCCCTTCCCTATCTTTTTAAACTACAGATTTAAGGAAATAACATTTCCCAGGTAATGACAAATTGAGTCTCCTACATCTAATTCCTGGGTCCCACACAGAGCTCTCCCGAAACAACTATTTCCTCCTTAATCTGAGGATTTGATCATTCAGTGTGAACCGTAAATCAGGCCGTGGGATGTTGACAGACTTCAGAACAACCTGCTGCACAGTATTTTAGATCTTAATTCACATCCTAGCCATTTGCACTGTGGAAGCATTCTCAGTAGCAACATACTTCTTTGAATAAGAGCTGTGGCAACTGTGAGTAAACACAACAAGTGGTAGTTACATAACCCTAAATTAACCACGCAAGGTCTGGTAGCAGCAATCAAATGATTAATAAAGGTTAAAACTTTGAACTTCAGGTACTCAGAAGGAACAGAGCTCCACAGATACTTTTATTCTCAACTTCTCTCTTCTTTACCCACACAAATTTCAAAGCTGAAAGAAGCACCTGAAGAACCCTTCAAGAGAAAACAGTAATTACCATTTTTTCCTGCAAAGTCTAGTGCTCTAAGATGTTAAGACAGCAGGTAGCTTTGCTTTATTTAGAAGTCATTAAATCAATTATTCATTGCCCCACATACTTGTTACTGTATTAAGATCCCTGTTATTGCTATGAATATGCATTTCCTTTTTTTTCCTTCTCCTTTTAATGCATTCAAGAAATTGTACCTAAAAATATTTCATTGTATATCAGATGGTAAATGTAGGCAATGGTTTTCTCACTGAAACAAAGGCTCACTAGAAGGAGTTACCTTACTGAATAAGCACCCCCATACAAGCCAAGTTTTCCCAGAGTATGCATCCTAATGGTATGTTACATTTCTCTCCTTTCCAGTCCAATTCCTGCTCTAGTTCATATTTCTTTGTCATGCGTTTCCTTTAGTATTTGCATTTATTAACTGTCATTTAAGCTTGCCTACTCGTGATATAAAGCTTTCTAACAGTATTACAAATATTTACTTTTATGCTCGCACTCGTGAATCCATTGCACATCAGTTACATGCACATAAATGGGTGCCCACACTACTGCAACTAGAATGATTCTCAGAACCATCTGCAAACAATTTTTGTTTTCTTTTATAGTTAAGATGAAATTTGGCTTAGAAACGTTTTTCTCTCATAATGCTACATAGAAAGCATTACTTATTAGGATGTAGTACAATAGGAGATTAAGCAAGAATACATCATAACACTGCTGCTATTGTAGAAGCTTACACAAAAGCTTGAGAAGTGCAAAGTTACTTTTTTTTTTTATAACAACAAAAAAAAGGCGTGAAATCTCAGTAACTTGCCATGAAGTTGAGGGCTTGTCTGCATAACATTTCTGTGTAACTGTCTCATCACAGTGTTGACACAGATTAAAGCAGTGAAGGTACAAATGGCTAAAGCTGAGGGCCTCTGCTCTCCTCAAAATAGCCTCTGGCCAGAAGCAGAGGAACATAAGAACGAAGTGTAAGTCAGCCTGAAGCCAGGAAGTCACAAACTGACATTCACAGAGCATTGCTGAAAGACACCAACATGTGCTACTGGCATATGTTTGAGCGCAAAAAAATATTCACAAAGGCAGACACGTGTACTATCATCAAACAAGTTTTGTAGCTACCAAGCTGCAAATCTAGAGCAAACCTTGATTTCCCCATAAGGAAAAATAAGGTCACTAGACTAAATGAAAATGCAAATATGTCCATCAGTGTAAAACATCCTCGCAGCTAAGGGCGGAACTCATCCCATTGCCTGCCATCATCTCTTTCCACAGATGAGAAACACAGGACTTGGACCAAGGTCTCACAGTCACCCTTATCTTGAGAAGTCTACACATGCTACAGCTGGCACAGAGAGCAGCTACATCAAAGCATCTGCTCACACACAGACGAGCCAACGCCAACATTTCTCTGCTTACAGAGGGGTCTTTCTGTAACTGCATTTTTTACAATGGCACAGGAGCCCCATGCCTAACCCTAGTACGATGCCCTCCAGCAGAGCCAGGAAACAGATTGGCTTGTGTTACTGCTGTGCTTGCTAAATATATATTGCCTAGGATGTCTTCTGAAAGCTCAGTAACCATTTCTTGAAGAATCATTAGCTGGGTAGACAACTCAGTTCTTAAATAGATAATGGAAACTTCCTCTAAGTGCTCAAGACCAGTAACAAGAACAGAAAAGGATACCTCGGAAAAACAGCTACCAACATAATGCGTAACACTGAAACTGTGCTTCCAGGGGAGAAGGAAGCACTAGAATAAGCAAGCACATGAAGCATGGTGCAGTTATTTCATACACACATGACTGTAATGGAAGCAGCTCCAAAGAACAACTGCAGCATTTTCACATCATCCCATTACTGACCTACATACTGCTAGGCGGCATTTACAATATATCACTGGTGTCTTGCTAATAAATTTTGATTCTTTTATTCCAAAAAGAAGTTGTAAAGGGCTCTAACTGTATGAAGCCTCCCATGTTCACTACCTCTAGATCAGAGAATTTTGCACCATTTGAAGAACACCTGTTCTTCAGCCTTTCTCCAGACACTCTTCTAGCCAGTATGTTCATCTGAGTTCATATCACTTCTGTTGGACCATCTGCTTCTTTACTGTTTTCTGCTCATCTCTTCCATCTCTTTTTACTGCAGAAGGATGCTATTCCTCCTTCACATTCTCTCCCCTAGGTACCCAGATACCCTGCTTTTTTATTTCTCATCATTCACATCACCTTGTGCACTCAACTTCTTCCTCTCACTCCCTCCTTCTTACATGCTCTGAAGTTGCTGTTATATTTACAATGGCAACTGGGGTGAGTTCAAAAAGGTTGCTTATTTTGAATGTAAGTGCCTAAAACATTGTTAATGCCTAACTGTGGACATAGTTGCATTCAATCTCCTCATGGGATGTCAAGAGTGGCTCGAATTACCATGCAATAAAGGCAAAGTGAAGGTACACAACGCATTCCCCAGTAATGTCAGCTCTGCCCATTGGAGGTGGTGTGATAGAGAAAGGGCTTTTCTTAAGTACACATAGCACGCATTTCCTGTACACTCTTCAGATACAATTCTATGATTATTTTCCCCTCTGCTCAGCACAATCCAAACACGTCTCTAAAAACTGAAATAAAACAAATATCAAGCATTATGAAGAGACTGTTATCAGGAACAAATACCTAAGGTGTTGGAAGAGGAACTAGCCTGAGTCACCTTCTTTCGGAGGACGTTTTACACTTAGATGGCTCCATAACAGACTTCCAGGCTCTGAACCTGTTGCCTTCTAGCTACTGTTTCTGCTACTGCCTGCGACGGGCATGAAGCAATTTATTCCTGAGGTGCGCTGCTTTCCACTTATTGCAAAGCAAGAACATTGCACGTCCGAAGTTACAGCAAAGCAGCTCAGACACTGCAAGTTCACACTATCTAACCTTACATAAACATAAAAGCAGGTTTCTGTATTTTTACACCACATCCCACTTCCCCAAATGTAAGAACCATCCTTACCTATTCTTCAGTATTTCTATAAAGTATATGAGAGACAGTGAGGTAAGTGAATGCTGCAAAAAAAAAAAAGTTAAATAAATATGACACTAACTAATTGAAAAAAAATTACGTGAAAAAGAGAGCTGAAAGGCCCTCCAACCACCCTCAAACACAGCTCTTAACCCTATTTCCCACCCCACTTTCTCCCTGGGTCCTGACTCTCTGCTACAGCCCAGGTCTCCCCACCACACAGCACAGCCTCTGCAAATGTTGTTCTTCCAAATCTCACTCTCCCCCATAGAATACCACTACAAAACAACTTCTATTCCTCTCCATCAGCACTCTGGTCATGGCTCTCCTTGCTCCTCAGCACTCAGATGAGCCAACAGTATCTGAGCACGCACCCCTCAGCTGTGTGCAGGGTCCGTACTGGTGGAGAACAGAGACAAAGAACTTAAGATATATTCTTACCCATCTGTAACCTGTGTATCAAGAAAGACTTCTAGGTACCCATTTGCAGAAATACAGAGACATTAAGGGGCTCCACAACTGACAAAGCAAACCCAGAGGAATGGGAAAACACCACAACAATAAATACAGCCCAGCGGGGAGATCCTGCCAAGGGGATAACTAGCAGGTCCCTCTAACAAAACAGCTTTTACCTCACAATCCACATGAAACTGATGATGATTCACCACTATTTTAGGACACATTAAGAGAGGAAAAGCATGAGGTTAACAAACTCCAACCACTCTTCCTTCTCCAATCACCCATTTTCCCATTTCTCCTTCTTAATTCCCCATTCCCTACTGTTCTTTGTACTACACATATTATCTTCCTGCTCTTTTCTGAGCAGCCCAGCATACCTGCACTTATTCACTCAGCCTACTCCCATTTTGTACGCCTTCACCTTGAATCAAAACTAAGCTAAGAACATTTGTCTGAGAACAAAATAAGGACGGTATGTCTTAAGGAAAAAGAGAATCCATTTCCCACACTTTTTTTTTTAACCAACAATGAGAAAAAATAACAATTAACATGAACAAACTCTAGCTAACAGATAGTGGCATTTTTCTCTTTCAAACTCCAGACAGAAGTGCCCAGATGCTCATTTATCACATAGCCTCTTGATGTTACAGTTTGCTCTTAAGAGCCTAGTATGATCTCTATTATCAAGACAACTGCTACCTCTCCAGCAGTAGAGCTATCAATACAGCTTTGCCAACAAACCATCACAGAGCATTAAGAGAGTCAAGAGACTGTGACCACGCACCCTCTTGAGGCACACTGCAACTGGCACAACACACTGCTTAAAAATCCTTCTCTTCTAGGCAACTACATGCTTGTCTCAGTCTCTTTGCTCACGAAGTACAGCCAAAACCCGAAATGTCAGGCTACAGACATACTTTATCTTCTTGTTACCTAGCAGGGCAGGGCTGCATGCCCTATGCATTAACCAGAGTAAATTGAGATACTAAGGTCAAAATAAAGACAATCAAAGCCAGAACCCAAAATGAAGAAAAGATAAAAATAATAACTGCCTAATTTCCAGAAACACCCCAGAAAAGAAAAAAGGTAAGAGCAGTATCTTGTTCCTACTTGGAACTCTCAGTGTGATGTCCAGCTCTCCTGTATGACAAAACGTTGAGATAATTCACACAAACGTAAGGATTTAATTCAGATCCATCCTCTAAGAGTGAATTAGTAAGGCTTTGTTGCAAAGAGCTGATGCTCCATGACAAGGTATAATACTTAGAACTCAAAAGGTGTGACTTTACTACAGTTTAGTACGGAACTTTTCTATGCATTCAGCAGGTAATCACACTCCACCAAGAGGTTCAGCTGATATTAAGATGGTAACAGAAAAGGTGCTTCCACTAATTCATCCCGTTGTTAAGCAAGTTCATTTTGTCACATCATAATACAGAAGTACTCTCAATATCAAGGTCTGCCACAGAATCAAGCTTCCATTGATCTTGCTTTTTCAGGGACGAAACAAAGTGCCATCAGGAACTGAAAAAACAGTTCAAATCAAGCGGGCAATTTGGCGAAGAAACGCAGGGTAGACACAGAAGTGCCGTTAGCCCAAATGGATGGGTCTCGCTTGATACTTCGACACGAATACACAAAGAGAGCAGCAAAACAAACACACCGAACTATGAGCCCGGTTCTCGGCGGGGGAAACACGCCGGGTCCCTCGCGAACAGCCTCACCGCCGAGCGCTGCCAGACAATAAAGGCACGCAGTCGGATGAAAGGAACCCTCCGCCCGCTTTCTTCCCCAGTCGTACGTTTCTATAGTTACACTCAGCAACAGGGCGAGCGCAAAACTTGTCACGGCGACATCCCAAAAGGCACCGAGCAGCAGCCCACGGAGCGGTGGCAAGCCCCACTCCTCGCCACAACCCACCCCGCTCACAGACAGCCGCCGGACCCGGGCCCGCCCCGAGCCGGCA
>VXAB01007887.1:426933-450953 GCA_013399175.1 Odontophorus gujanensis
GGGAAGCCGCCCAGAAGGCCGCCCCGAGCCGGGAGGCCCCGCTCTGCGGCCCGGAGCGTAACCCTGAGTGGGGGGCTCGCCCGCCCGCCCCCAACCCCGGCGGCGTGCTGAGGGAAGGAGCCCTCACCCCGCCCGAAAAGCCGCCTCCGCGCGGCGGGGGAACCTTGTCCCGCCGGCTCTCGCTCTCCTCAGCGCCGCTGTACTCGATCTCGCCTTCCTCAGCGGCCGCGCTGGGCTTCAGCCGCTTGGCCTGGCTCTCGTAGGCGCCGTCCTCCTCCTCCTCTTCTTCATACCGATCCCCGGACGACGGAGACGACATCACCGGGGGGACAGAGCGGGCCGGCTCCTGGCGGAGGGCGCACACGCGACCGGGAGGAGAAGCGGGTACGCAGCCCGGCGGCAGCGAGCGCCAAAGATGCTCTGCGCTCCGTCCCCCCGCACGCCCCCTCCCCGCCCAGGGAGCGGGTCACGCCTCTCCGCCGGTCACCGGCTCCGCGATTGGCTCCGAGCCGGGGAGGGAGCGAGGACTCCTCGGCTATTGGCTATCGGGAACGCCCATCGGCCGCCGTCGGCGCTACGATTGGTCGGAAGGCGTGCTCGTCACCGCACAGCGAGGCTCCTCGGTGCCGCCCCCCGCGGCTCATCTCCATCGCTCTTTGATGTGTGAGTGCCCGGGAATACGGCCCTCTCCTCACGCGGCCGTCTCCTCCCGCCCTCACCGCCGTCTGCCTTTGTCTCCCTCGCGGCCGATAAGGGAGCGGTGCTCCGTACAACCCCGCGTCTCCTACCCCAGCTCTTCTGGGGACGGCGTCCCGCCAGTTGCAAGGTCCCTGGGAGTCTTGCCCTGATGTTCCTACTTCGGACCAAGAATTTACTTACCGTATGAAGTAAATGAATTTTGTGTGCTTAAAGCTGTAGATTTTAGCAGACATTTACGTCACGCCATTGCAAAAAATAACAGCCTGAGAAATCACAGAACATACCAGAGTTATGGTCAGAAAATGGCATTGAAAGGCTGTGATAATTTTTGTATTAATTAAATGTGCTTTTCCCCCGTGTATTCATAATCACATTTCTGAAAATGAAGAAGTGACTTACTGTTGGACAAAATCTGTATTTACTGAGTGTTCAAATGAAAGTTTCAGTATGTTTCAATGCAGCACATAAACCCTGCTTTGATGACTTAATGTTGTATTTAATTATCCCATGGTGGAGATATTAAGATATTTTTCATATTTCAGTTACAACATTGAAGCATCTGCACCAGGATACTGTGAGCAGACTTGGACCAGTCCTTCCCTCTGTTGATGCTTCAAGTATATAAAAGGCAGGAGGAAATATGGAAATACATCCCTGTTATGTAAGTTTGTAAGTATCTGACTCAGCAGTCTGATTTGATGTTATTTTTCTTCTCATATCTCCACCTTTTGTATAAAAGAGAGAGAGGAGGGAAAGCTGCCGATACTGTCTGAAATAGTTTTTTTTCATACCATTTTTATTACCTGGAGCTGATAAACAGAAGTCATGGTTTCAGTCCACTACCCTCAAATAAGAAAAGCAATTATTGTTATTTACTTACTACCACATAGTCAAGTACAACCACATAATTATATAAAGGCCAAAGCAATGACATGAAGAAAAATCCTCAAGCCCTGTAGAAATGTAAACCACCTAATTATGAACACAGTTTGGAAGCACATGTTTTTACCAGTACAATTTTCCTCCTCTCCTCTTCTCCTGCTGCCTTGTATTTCTTACATTCTGTGCTGTAATTTACATTGCATTAAGCTATTAGCTCATCGTAGCAAGCAGTGTTTCTTGCTGTACTAATATATTACACATCCATTACTAAGATTACTGTATTTAGGTACCATGGAAATGCAAGTAACAGCCAGAAGAAAAATGGGAAAAGGTTTTTGTTTGCTTGATCATAAGTGAAAAACAATTAGCATTCATTGATTCAATAATGGCATTTGTAGGGGAACGTTAACAAGAAGGTACTACCTAAAAATGGTCTGAGTATGACTTTCAAATGTGAGCTGAAATGAGTGCTTTAGCCATCACACAATACAGAGTGACTTAGGGGTGATACGACACTGAGACCTGATCTATACTTTTCGATTGGGTCAAGAAGAGGTAACAGAAAAATGGGTCAGACCACAGATAAGGCAGTATCCCGTCCTGAAGAGCTGCCAGCAGCAGGTGTGCACGGCAAAATGGAAAAAAATTGGATGTATGGAGTCAGTGTTCTCACGTACACTTTGTATTTTTCAGCAGTTGCATGTTTAAGGAACTTATGAGTCAGAAGCCACTTCCATATCTTTCTGTTTAGTAAATACCCTTGAGCATGCTTTTGTCTCCTTTTTTGGGTCCCATTTATATTTTTGCCTCCATTAGGCATCTCCCTCAGTGATCATGTCTCTGATTTACAAGTCACACTGGTAAAAGGTGACTGTCATCTGTGGAAACACCCACTGGAAGTGAGGGAGACTTTACTGCCAAAGGGTTCATTCTGCGGTTCTTGTTCACTTGAAACTCAGCTGCTCTGACCATGTAAAGCCTGAAGAATGACAGGGTTTGTCTTGTAGGGGTGGATGACAGCCCCTAGAAAAATCTGCACTGCTAGACTCCTCATATTCAAGGCTTAAGGTCTCCTTTCCAACGATGCTGTTTAGTGTAACTTTCACACATTAGTCATTTCAACTCATTCCCTTTGCCAGCAGCTTCAGAGCCCACTGAGGGGTGGCGAACTCACTCAATTATGTGTACAAGATAAACATGTAGCATGCAGGTTGAATGTGAAATCTGCTTTGTAGCAATGAAGGGGATAGTTACATCAGTGCTCATTATCTACAGCTGTGGCATGAATGTGCAGGGGTTTTGTTCCCTTTTTTGCCTTTAGTCTCATCAGCGTAAGAAGTTGGTGTTCTGCCTAACTCCCCGCACTGGAAATTACCACCGCCTCAGCTGCAGTGGGATGGGGAAAACACCATTATGTCTGGACAACGAGAAAATTTCTTTGTTTTTATTTTTGCTTACTTTTATTTGGATTTATCCATGCTGCCCTCTAGGCTGTAGAGCTCCTGTGATCCTCTTTATTTTCAGTCCACTGACAAGTTATAGATGTCTAATTTGGGGAATTCATTGCAAGATTTTTGAAGTCAAAAAAACAGCTGCACTAACCACGCCATACACTAGTTACTGTCAAGAGAAACTATTCACAACTGCTCAGTGTGTCTGATGCTGGCTTGAACACCTAAATTGATGTGCACTTGGGTCAATAAGCAGCTGTGGTACAGGTCAGATCCAGCATTCAGTAATGACTTGCCTTGCAGAGCAGAATTTACAAGCCTTGCACTGTCACCAGCACTTTCAAAACTATCACACGATATTTATTGTTTCTTAAAGTATCAGATTGGAGTCCAATGGTTACAAAAATTTACTTTTGTTTTGGAAAAACAAAATTCTTTCACAATTTAAAAGCATAATTCTTAAATGCACCAGTGCTGGGGGCAGCCCAACTCTAGTAAGATCACATATAGGATCCATAAAAATCTTACAAGTAGATCTCATGTTGTCTTTTGGCCTGACATAACATTTTCAAGTGTTTTAGTTTGTTGCTGCAGTTTTTCTGTGTATACGCATGCACACACATGCACAATTTAAAAGTGCAGCTGCTGCGTGCCTTCTCCTCAGACCACTTAAACGAGTTACATCATTCACTGTTTTTAACTTGTTTTCTGACACCTGAGCTAACAATCTCAGAACTAGTATTCAGACCTGAGTACAAAATAAAATTGCATTATCTGTGGCATCAGGCCCTAGGCATTTCAAACAGTCCCTTGAAAAGCAGTAAGAGCCACCTTACTAGTTGGCCACCTGGCTGAAAGCTGTCTGTGTATCCACCCTCCACAGGAGACCCTGTTCACCTCTCATGGCAGCAACACACTTTCCTACGGCAGTGAAAATACTGAGAACAGGTCGGTCTTTGAGCAGTGGAAGAAGTGAGGAGCACACTGCAAGGATTGCTGGGGCTCTTGTGCAAGTGGAAGGAAGGCAAAGACAGAGCTCTTGCCTGTAGCCTGTCCAGTGTACCGAGGCATGCTGAGAGACCTTGATGGAAACAAGCCTTTACCGCAAGATAAGCATGGGGAGAGAAGGAAGGGGGGACAAAATAAGATTGCATTTGTATCCTGGCATTTCATATTACTTACGTTTTTGGCTTTGCACACTATTTTTATTTTGTAATCTTGGCATGGACGTTCTTTGCCAAACAGATAAGCAGACAGCCATTCTGTAGTATTTCTCAGGTGTGTGTGCACCAAGGGCACAGCAGCAAACCAGAACCACGCTTGTTCAAAGGCCTCTGGCTGCAAGCTAATGCAGCAACACCAAAGATAAAAGTTCTGGTGTCGCAGCTCTATCCTGTTTATATGTTTGTTTGATTTTCACCTTTATTGTTTCTCTGGTTGGCAGTATTCTGTCTTGGATGAACAGTGAAACGTCTGCCTCTTCAGTACTTCCTGTCTCTGCTTAAGATCACCTTGCTCTGCGTAAACACAAGATACTGCAAGTTCTCCAAGACACTGTAATGGAACTTTCACATCCCCATCTGGGATAAGTTTTCTGGTTTTGCTTCTTCTGGGCAGTTTCAATAAATAAATGCAGTTCTGAAATCTCTTCCTTTTGCTATCAAGCAGCCCATCTGTCAGCATGTCCAGAAGAGACAGGCAACTCCATCACCAGTAGAAGAATGCTGTCTATGCCTCAAAGCATCCACCCCACAGCCTCTCTTTGCAGTAGCACAATCCAGGGCTCTGGGGTAGCTAGGCAGAGCAGCAGAGGTGTGACTGCCTTACAGTCCTAGGAAATTTCCTTGCAGAGCTTCTTGCCCAAAATACTCTTGAAGCACTTTCTCCTGCAGATTAAACATGCAGCTTGCCCATCGAGTGGACACAGTTCATGTCTTTAGTGAGGCCTAGCTCTAAATGGCTAGCTGTGGGCAGCAGAATGGCCAGCCGTGGGCACACAATCCAGGCACCAGGAGAAATATTTTTTGGTCCTGAGTGTTGCAACACCCAAGACAAAAAATGTCACAACACTGGATTTATCTTAAGCAACAGTTCCCAAAAATGAGCAGTGCTCAATTTGTGAAGCGAGTTGTTTCCCAGAATCACTGTTCAGTAAGCTCCTGTGAAGATCTACCAGAAAGGATATGCATTTCTAAAATAGGCATTCAATGATATGTGGTTTGTGTCTTGCCCTTTGATGATGAAAACTTAACTGGAGCATTAGGCTCAGTGTGTAAGTGAAAGAATGTCTGAGAGTCAGGTGCTTTCCCACAGGTTATTGTATTTTATTTCTAATCTTGCTCTCCTTTGTCTCCCTTCATCTGGGATGGAGCCATGCCTTTGGACTGCTTGGCTTGCTGTGGCAGGAAAAATCAGTGATGGATACTGAACTGACTGATAAGTGAGATCGTCTATACAATGGGCAAGGGTGCGGAGAAGAAGTTTCCCCACTCAAGCACTCGCAGGAGATACTGCCTTCTCTGCACCAACCAGTATCGTACAAACTTTATTGCCTGGGCTTCCAGAGGGACCTGATCTGCATTACACAGAGCAAGCTCTTTGTAAACTCAAAGCAGCTCTGCTTAATTATGCCATCGTGCTGTGTGTAATATATGAAGGTCCCAAGGCAACACAGTAGCACATGGATTTTATCTCAAGGAAAGGGGGGGATTTCACAAGGAAGAAAATAAAAGAAATCCCATATTCACTTTGCCCTAACTGGCAGCACCTAAACCCATGTCAATTAAATGGCTGCTGCTGCTGGCACCAGAAGATGACAATGTTGTGGTTGAGGTGGAGAAATCAACCAGTCGTGGTATGCAGACACACGAGATCAGCTTTCCCCTTATACAACTCCAGCAAAACTGAGCAGGCACAAAACCTACATGCATGCAACATCTAAATTTGGAGGGAGGTAAATCCACATGTCTACATGTGTGAAACAAGTTCTTATCACTCAATGCCTGTAAGCCAAGTGCAGCTGCCTCACATCCGAAGGCCCAGTTTTGTCCTGTGGTTTCCCCAAACACCCTCCTCTCTGCATCTCTGTATGCTGCTGCTGCTCAGACAGGAACTGTTTGAGTTTGCTGCCTTTAGCAGAGTCTGCAGTTCTTTTATCTCCATTTGGCATCTCCCTACCAGTTGCCAATGCAATCATGCACACATCTGAAAGCGAATTTTCTAGGACAGCACAGGGTTTGCCCTGTGATACAAAATACTGTTAGTTTTTTCTCTTCCTCTCATCCAAGCTCCTTCTGCCTCCTCCTCTGCTTCTTTGCTGCTCCCTGTCTGCAAAAGCAAACCAGTGCTCGCTGCTGCTGACTGGACCCTACCCAGGCCGCATCCCGTGAGTCACAAACCTGACCACCATCCCAATGCTTCTTGAGGCAGGCACATCTGATTGTTTCTCAAGCCTCTTGCTCCTGCCACTCCTCTGCCTCCTTGGCAGACAGAAGAACTGCCATGCCAATCAGGCCTGGAGCCCAAAACTATCTATAGACCCACTAACTTCTCCAGAGCTGCAGGTCCATAGAGCATGGTCTTCCCTCCCAGTACTTTCACCACTGAGAAAATGTGGAATGAAACCAAGCTGGTCTGCTTGTCACCTTCCTGCTTGACTTGCTTAGGTGCTTTTAAAACCCTGTAAAACCCCCACATGTTGCTATGTAGTGTCTCCAGCACTAAAATTGTCTCAGCGTGAGCAGTCCCACAGCCTGTCAGCTTTCAGAAGCAGAAATGGAAATGGAACCCAAATCTTCTTCACCCCCATCAGAAACCTCAGCCGCAAGTCCATCCTGCCATTTCGTAGGCAGTTTTTATTTCTGAACCTTTAGACCTGTGACACATCCTCTGCAAACTTAAATTCAAAAGTAGCTGTGTGAGCAGAGAAAGAAAGGTCTGTTTCAGAGTATGCAAGCATGCTCCCCAGCCCCCAGTGCAACATGGAAGTATCTCTGGCTCCTGGCAGCCCACACAACAGCAAGTTGCAGGAGCTGCAAGCTATTATTTTAGCTCCCGAGAAAAGTAATTACTATAGCAACCGGCACATCCGAATGGCTCTTTAGCTGCTGCTGAGGCACAAACAGCTCGTGCACAAAGGCACATCTGAAACGTGCTGTGCGAGGAGTGCTCTTGGGCGGCCGTGTTTTTTGAAGAGCTTTCTGAAACACGTGTAACTGGCTGCTGATAAACGACTGCCAGACCAACAGCAAGCCACAATCCTAAAATAACCTAATCAATGCCTCGGTGTGTTTGCCTCTGAAGAGATGAAGCACAAAGCAGTGCAGGCTCCATTTTAAGGCTGTGTGCAGCAAAGCACCCAGCAGAGCTGAAGACGCACTTGATAAACAGGCAATAAGATGGAGGAGGGGAGGTCTCCCCTTTTGTTCTGCCCACAGATGGAAGCTCCCTGCAGCTCCAGTGTTGGCTGAGCTCCATCAGCTTACACAAAGTTTATCAAAGAAAAGGATTTAATTACAGGCTTGCAATGCTGAGGAGGTGTAACAAGTGATGTGTGCCTTCTCTGCTGTGTCTATGCAGCCATCAGCTCCTGCAGAGCTTGTCTCTGGCTGCAGTGTTAGGTTCATTGCTGTTGTCACCAGCAAAAAAGGAATATCAACAATAACCTGAGCTGTCCTTGAGGATTTTTTCGTGGTCAAGTCCTGAAGTCTTGCTCTGGATCCCGCATAAGCTGGACTAAAGACAAAAATATGGAAGTGTAGTAATGTAATATATTACAGAAGCATCTCAGAACTGACCAAAACAGGATCTTGGGCAGCAGGTACTGCACAACAGTGGATAAGAAACAGCCTCGATGTCCAAAGAGCTTCCAGTGGCCAGCAAGGGAAACATGCAGCAGGACTGTGACTGTGTCCTAGGGATGATTTTGCTGTGCCAGGAGTCAGTCCTGGCAAGTGCATGGCTGCGCCAGCTGAGTGTGTGTACTGTCAGTAATGAGGTTATTGGTTTTCATGTGGTCAGCTTGGCATGGCCGTGCTTCCCCCATTTCAGCTCCCCTAGAACCACACTGCTGCAGCTTCTCCTCATCAAAAAAAAAAAGGTGTCTGCAAAATGAGAGTTCTGTGAGTCTTCCACCTCTGTTGTTGCCTGTGAAAGTCATACAGAGAATGGTTTCTTTATTGTTCCAAATCTAGCTGTGATACGTGGCTTTGTGATACAAAACTGGTGCTGAAGTCTGGGTCTGAAGTGTTAAATCTTTACTAAGCTTCATTTTGACACTGCTGATAAGAAGAGGTCTTGTAATTCGAGTTTGGAAACACCTTTTTCTTTTTGTTAACTGTCACCTCTTAAGTAGTCGCTTTATTTTGGATTAAAACAAACAAACAAACAAAACCCACAACATCTAAAAAAAGAAAAAAAAAAAAAAAGAACGAAACTAAAGGAATCCAAAGGAAAAGGCACAATCATATGTAAAGTGATGCCTCATTTCTGCCTTGGAACGTTGTAGTTTCCCTGCAGGCATCTGGAATTTCCAACTTGCCAATCTCAGGGAAATATCTAATTTTTCTCATAACAAATTTATTTTCTGACAGTGCACGGTGCAGTAAATGGCTCCCTCTCTAAAAAAAAAAAATGAATGTATATAAAAGTGCTTTTTAATGCTATGTATTTTTTGCTAGAATTTTGGTAGAGGAAAGAAAGGAACATCCACTCCAAGCCTGAATGCCCAGTTCTCCCTTGCTACTGAAATCTCTTGCCCAGATTAGAGAAGCTGGACCATGCACATAGCATGCCTTCATGTCATGCCTACATCAGCCTGCACGGCCGCTTACAGTGATGGAGCCGATAAATCATGGAAGAACAGAATCATCTAGGTTGGAAGAGATTTCAGGATCACCAAGGCTAATTGCCTAGCTCAAACACTGAAGACTGTGTTTCTCCACTCCGATTCTCTTTCATGTAAGATGTGTCCTTGTGCACCCTGGTGTCTCTTCTGGTTTACCCACCAGCTTGAAAATCTGGTGCAGGGCTCACGAGCAGATCTGTCTGTGATATCAGTCTTGCACCTGCACGGTTTTAGATGTCAGGGCCGCAAGAGTGTGGCAGGAAGCACCTGAACACAGCAGCCTGTGTTTTACTGCAGGCAGAAGGGCAGCACTGACAAAGTACAGGCTGCACAACAGCCCCATAGAGGCTCTGTTTCTCGGGCAGTTTGAAAGCTGTGTTGTCTTGCCCTGGAGGGAAACACTTGTTGGAGATAAATGTTTGGAGACGGATCTTCCCCACTCTCTCCCCTCAAACAAACAAACAAACAAACAAACCTGAAAACAGGCACTCAGAAGAATGTGTGCGCTGATTACTTTCATATTCCTGCGTTTGCTTCTCACTGAGGTTGCTTGCCCAGGACAGTCGGAAGCAGGTATTTCAAAACATAGTGTGTAATGGAGCCCAGACCAGGGGCACACACCTCCAAACACTCCCTTTTCCCTCGGCATGCACACTAGCCTGCAGGCAACAACTGCGCGGCGTGACTCCTCCCAGCTCTGCCACGCAGGAGGCAATCATGTGATTTTTGGGACTCTGCTCTCCATAACCTTCTTTGCTCCACTCCCGGCCACCCTTGCTTCCTCCCGGACTTCCTCCTCAGCAGCCGCGAAAGGACAGGGTTTGGGGAGAGATGGTAGAGGTGAAGAGAGAGGTTTTCGGCCACATGCCCCCAGAGGATGGCGGAGGGGAGGTGGAGAAATTTGTGCTGCAGTCAGACAGCGTCAGAGTGGAAATCCTGTCCCTCGGGTGCATTATCACCGCACTGGAGACAAGAGACAGGGCCAAGCAGTTTGCGGACATTGTCCTGGGCTTTGACAAACTAGAAGGTGGGTCTTAATCTGTTTCCTTCCAAAAAAAAAAAAAAGAAAGAAATCTGGTTACTCGATTACTCCTACTCTGTGGTCTGCTCCTGAAGGTAGACCCAAATAATGGACTGTGTAAATACAAGTCTTGCTCCCTGTCCTGGGCTTAGCAGTGGATGTGGGGACACCGGTGGCCCCAGGTTGCAACATGCCCCTCTAACAGGTCTGCCTCATTAATCTTTTCTCCCAAATTTGTAAACAATGCAAGTTTCCCCCCCGAGCTGTTTCAAACGCAGAAACACAGCATCATCTATGTTGGCAAGCAACTTCAAGATCACCGAGTGCAACCATCAACCTGATTTACTGAGGCTTAGCACTAAACCACATCGCTCAGTGCCATATCCACATGTGTACAAATAGTGAGCTGTGTGCCCTGTGAGACACTAGGACTGCAGCCCCTGCATAGCGCTGGGAGGATGCTGAGAGGGAAATCTCTGAATCCAGCGGGATATGTGAAGCACACCTGTCCTGCCCTGGTCCTTCCATGTAACAGCACACTGCTTTCTCCATGCAGGTTACACGAGGAAGCACCCCTTCTTTGGAGCTGTGGTAGGCCGTGTTGCCAACAGGATTGCCAAGGGGAAGTTCACCATGGATGGAAAAGAGTATCAGCTGTTCCTTAATAATGGGCCCAACTCACTGCATGGAGGAGCCAGGGGCTTCGACAAGGTGAATGTTGGGCTGGTGGGTCCCATGGCTTTCAGCACACAGCCTCCAGGGTTGTGGCAGAGATACAATGTCTCCCCTCCCAACCCTTTTGGACTTTCTGGTGGTTACTGAGTTGGATCAGCTCCCTGAAAGTGCTGCACATGCACGAATGAGGGGAAGACAAGATTGTGCAGATTCAGCAGCTGCAAACTACTTGACTTGGGTCAAGAGAGTCTGGAAAAATGTCACTGTTGGGCAGCACCATCGACACAGCGTGATTAGATTAATATCTGTGACCTGGCATCAGACCAGGATCAGACACCCATGGGCTCCCACTGGATGCCTTTCAGCCAGGTGACAGCCACCATGCAGAGGCCTGTGGTCAGGCATAGCACAGACAGGATGTGATAGCTCTTGGCCATGACCATCTTGGTCATCTTCTCAGTTTTTCATTATCTTGCAGACATCAGCAATCAACATGTAGCCTGATGATACATAAGCTTGCAGCCATGCTTTGTGTTACTGATACTTGATCGTGTTGCTGGGGAACTGGAAAACTTAACTCTCCTAGCTCTAAAAATAACATCTGTGGGCTTATTGACCATTAATAGATTTCCTTTGATGAATTTAAGTAGAAACTCAGATATTAAACCACAGAGTCCCACAGCAGTGGGAAATGCAGCTGAACTGCATTTGGTGCAGGAGCACATAGCAGGAGCTGCTCCACAGCCTGGTTATCATATTTGGCAACCTCAGTTCCTGTGCTGGATGAAAATGTTGCATTTTGATGAGTCCCCTCCAGCTGTGACCTCAGCACAAGGCATGAAAGCAGTCATTCCAGAGGTGTGATCCTGCTCCTGCCTCTAGATCTGTCTTCTTTGGCTAGAAGTAACTATCCCTTAGCTGCAAATGTCCAGGCTCAGTGCCATACATCAGGTACCACTTAGCCTAGCACAATTTATATTTACATCGCTACCAGTGCACTAGAAACCAGCTCTGAGTTAACCCAAGAAAGGCAGCAGGCTGATAAGCTGATGTTGCTCACTGAAAGGTCCACAGGACGGGGAATAAATCCAACTGCAGAGCAAAAATCAATCACAGTGTGGACCCTCTGAGGCATGGAGTAACAGTGTTTGAGAACAGACCCCCCACCATAGCAAACTACCTCCTCTCTTCAGTCACTCATGGAAAAGCCTGTTTTCCTTGGTCACCCAGAGCCAGCAGGCTAGTGTTTGTGTTTTCTACTACTTCCTTTTTTTTTTTTTTTTTTCAGCAAGGGGATGTTGTTTTTGTTTTTTTTACTTCCCTAGGAGAAAGAGCAGAGAAGATGATCAACAGAAACCTTTGTTTCAGTGCTCACTTCCCTGTGTGCCTTTTGTCCCTGCGTTCACTCCAGCCTGGGGAAGGACAGAGGGGCACTACTCTTCCTAACACATTGTCCTTGCAGGTTCTCTGGAGCCCCCAAGTCCTCCCAAATGGTGTCTGCTTCTACCGGCTCAGCCCTGATGGCGAGGAGGGCTACCCTGGTGAGCTGAAGGTCTGGGTCACCTACACGCTCAATGGCAGTGAATTGGTTATCAACTATCGAGCCCAGACCAGCAAGAAGACACCCATCAGCCTGACAAACCATGCATACTTCAACCTGGCAGGGCAGGTAGGTATGGGGAGACCCAGCCCCATAGAGGGGGTGGTGCAGAGGTGAAGAAGAAGGCCATGCACCCATGGGGAAGGGCTTTGCATGGGATCATTGGGACCAACATGGTGACCTCACCTGTAAGGTCCTGATGGCAGGAGAAAGGGTAAGGGAGGCCAGCACTGACTGCTTCAGCATGTTCCCATCACCAAGCATACAGGAGTGTTTTCAGCAAAGGAGAAGAGGGAACTCAGAAAGGTGATGACTCATGGGGACAAAGCAGTGAAGGGTGTCTGAGCCTACAAACTGCAGCAGGACCTCATGCAGATCTCAGTAAGAGCTGCATTATTCCAGTGCTTTGTGGACAAAGTGACCCAGTTATGAATATTACCCCTTCTTTTGTTTGCTGCTGAGTAGTTTTCCCCATCCTGGTTGTGGACTCTTGAAGAGATTACACAGGAGGTGTAGAATTGGCATCTGCTAGTGTTGGACTGGTATTTCTTAGCTGTCCTCTACGAACTCCCTTGAGACAATGCACTGAAACCCTTGTCTGGAGGGTGCAGCTGAGACCAGACAATGTAGCAGCTAAAGATCCAGGTCAAAATGGGTGGAGAAGCAATGTCATAGCAAAGGGATGTGATACAGCCAGAGTTGCACAGTGGAGCATCAGTGGGATGTAGAGCAGACCCACACTGGTTGGCACTGCACTTCGGTCTCCTGCACCTTTGTATTTATAACTAGGGTTGGAAGAAAAGGACCTAGGCTATTAACTATTGCTGGGCAAAGGGCACAGGGCAGGAAAGCGTGTAACAGAGACCTGTGAAAGGATTAGTGAGAAGCTCTTCTCTGCAGGTCTGCTCATGCTATAGCCCTAAAAATGGCAGCGCAGTTGTTAACTTACTCTCAGATTGTCCTCCCAGCCATACAGCAATATCAACACCTACAGAATGCAGCTTAGGCATATTTCCAGAGGAACAGGAAACCTTTGGGCATGAAACTGCTGCTCAGTAATGAGCAGGTTCAGCATTCATCCTCTTCCTGCCCAGCAAGTCCCTTGCCAGCATCCAGGGAAGAAGAGGAGCATGAGACATGAGGCAGGAGTACAGGTTGCACTTCCCACCATGCTTACTTCCTTCCCCTTTTTGCCTGCTGCTGTATGCTAGCACATTTAGGCTAGCCAGCTGGCAGTGTGTTGGTGCTGGGCATGGTGCAAGTTCAGGCTGATAATCCTGTGGAGGAGGTCCCATGCAGCCTCTCACCTGTGCTGCGCCTTGTTCTCTAATGAGACAAGGTGGAAGGATGCCCAGGAGGTGTCCCAGGCACTACCAGATCAGCTCCAGCAGCACCACCTGGGTGTTTGAAGACCCCTGCAGGAATCCCAGCATTTCCCTTCTTCCCACAGGGCTCACCTGACATCTACGACCATGAGATTTCTATTGAAGCGGATTCCTACCTGCCTGTGGACGACGCCAAGATACCAACTGGTGGGTGGCACGTAGTGAAGAGAGCTTCACAGATGGGGGTTTGTACAGAGTTTGGCTTTACCATACTCCTATACTGGGATTTTCTAATGCGATAGTGCAGTTGTACTTCCACAAGTCATGTTTCTGTAAGATCAGCCCACGCCCAAGCAGGAGAGCTCCTGGTATCCAGAATCCTATGTGAGCTGAGCCATCCCACCCATCTCTACAAAGAGACAGGGGGCTAGCACTGCTGGCTGGGAGCCTGGGTGCACAAACCCAGCACTTTCCTTTCCTGTCCTTAATGTTCAGAAAGAGGAAAGCCTGAGAAGGAAGAAAGCACATTTTGCATGCTAAGCAGGTTAATTCAATGAGGGTGACATTGCTGTTTTCTCTGGCCTCAGAGCATAGAAGCAGGCTGGCAGCTTCTTGTACTCCATCTTGATTTAGGGATAGAAAGGAGGAAACAGTTTCCTAGTTGTTTTTTGTTTTGTTTTGTTGGCTTGTTTTTCCCACCACTGTTTCTCCCTGTGAAAGATCCTGCCTCCAAGTTAAACAATCCGAGCAGGCTGAGGCAGAGCATGCATTCCTGGTGCCCGCTCCAACACCCTCTTGTTGTGCTGTGCAAGCAACCACGTTCAGCTGCAGCAAGAGCCAACCTCCGTGCAAAACAGATCTCACACCAGGTTTTATGTAGGAGGAGGCTGCTTTTAGGAATCAGAAGTATTATCTCACAAAAAGGAAAAAGAAACATCTAACTATGAGACAGAGAAGGAAAGAAACTTAAAAAAAAAAAAAAGCAAATGACATTTTTTTAGCTCAGGGGTCTGCTAGAAGTAGTGTTATGCCCACGTTTACCACCGTGCACTCATGCACCAGCTTGCACTTGGAGGAGCAGGGCTGAAAGTTGCAGCAGCTTTTGCTCAGCCTGCTGTGTTGTTAAGCTGGGGAAAAACTCTGCTGTAGCAAACCTGCTGCCCTGCTTCTCCCTGCTGCTTCTGTGGCAGAGCTGTTTCTACTAGGGCACTGGCAGATTGGTTTCACAACAGTTGCTCTGGAAGGTTAGCAATTACATCTCTCTTTCGCATCTTAATTGCAGCTAGTTCTCTCCCCAGCTTTTCACAGTGCCTGCTCAAAGCTTTGCGTAACCATAGCCCTTGAGGCTGATAAAACGGCGTATGGTTTTAGCCCTAGAGGCTAAGACAAGATTTGTACAACTAGTAGACAGAATGCTCGCATGCAGCAGTGCACTTTTAACATTAAGTGCCTACATCAATGCATGTTGTTTTTTTTTTCCCCTCAAGGTGCTTTTCTGCTCCACAGCTGTAAAAGCACTGCTCCTACATAGGCTGAAAAGCCACAGAAGCATGCTGCTTGTCACAGGGCACCTGATGGTTCTGAGTTTGCAGAGCACAACTGTCGCAGAGCTGCAGGGAGCAGAGGCTGAAGCCGTGGTGGTGCCTCAGCCTGGCACAGCAAAGGGCTTCTAGTGTGCAGGGGACTGGGTGCAAGCATTGACGCTGCTGCTCTCCTGGCCTAGGGGAGGTGGCTGCCGTGCAGGGCACTGGCTTTGACCTCCGTCAGCCTGTGCAGTTGGGGAAGCACCTGAAGCAGTTCCATCTGGATGGCTTCGATCACAACTTCTGCCTGCCGCTGGGGCAGGCTCGGCGCCTCGTGGCCAGGTAAGGCTGGGAGCCCTGAGGGTGCCCCTGGGACACCAGCACCCACCCACCCAAGCATTTTCTCTGTAGGGCTCATCACCCACCCAGTGGCAGGACCATGGAGGTTCACACCACCCAGCCTGGCCTGCAGTTCTACACTGGGAACAACCTGGATGGCTCCCTGAAGGGCAAACGCGCTGCCATCTACCCCAAGCACTCAGCTTTCTGCCTGGAAACCCAGAACTGGCCTGACGCGGTCAATAAGGTGAGCTGCTCAGGGTCTGTGGCTTCTGGGTCTGTTTGGGGAGTTGTGAGAAACACCCAGGGTGGAGAGGTGCCCTGGAGTGCTGCTCTGGGAAGGCTGCAGGGACACAAACCTCCCTGGTGCCACCACGCTCACCAATGCTCACCACCTCTCCACAGCCTCACTTCCCCAGCCCCCTGCTCCTGCCCGGGGAGGAATACAACCACACCACCTGGCTCTGCTTTGGTACTGCCTGAGGAGAGGCCAGTTCCTGCTGCAGAAAGGGGTAAGCATCTCCAGCAGGTTCCCTAGAAATCCCTGCAGGTGACAGACATTGCTTTGGAGCTGCTCCAAAACCCACTTGGAGGCTTTCTTCTTCCTCTCTGCATTCTTTTCGCTTTGACTCTACTGCTGTCTGGTCTCTACACTGCCCTCCCCGTCTCCCCAGTCCTACTGCTGCACATGTTTTGTTCATAGAAAATTGTTCTGAAAACAGCAGTTCTCAGCCAGAGCTCAACCTACAGCAGGGGACTGATGAAGACACTGCTCAGCAGCCATTAGTGACAGCATCAGCTAGTCCCAAAACAGCGCTAGAGGTGCCGGCTGTTGCTTTACTTAGCCTTGCAGAATTGCCCTGTTACTCAAGGTCAACTAATCCAAGGGTGCCTTGCAATCACATCTGATAGCAGTGTCCCACTGACACATGTACAGCTTTGAGGAGGGAAGGGGTGCTGGGATTATTCTGGCTCGTGGCCAGCTCCTCTGGCTTAACTCCTATTTTGAAACCAACAGCAATGACTGCACAAGAGCATATTCCACATACCCCAGCTACAGGAATGAAGCAGAAGCCCTGGAGATGACTCGAACCCAGAGAGGCAGCAGAGACACCCTAGAAGTGTCTAGTAATGTCATTTTGGGGCATGGGATTTATTGCTGCCCCTTCACGCCTCTGCAGTGCTGCTTGTCCTTTGCATCAGGTCACAGCAGCCACCAAAGCTGCCCCAACAGCACAGCTCTGTCTCCTCACGCAGGGATCTGTGTTCCATGATGCCTCTGGGTACTGAAAAACAGGTACCAGTACAGCTGTCATGTCAGTCTGCAGGGTTATTGGGGAGTAGGTTCACCTCACGAGTACAGAAGAGAAAAAAGCTGATGAAATTCCAAAGCACCAGCAGCATACACGTGCTTCTCACCAGGTATGCTATGAACTGGGCAGGCAGTACACAACCAACAAGCATTCCAAGCACAAGTCACAGGCTTCAGGTATTTCTGTCAAATCATTGCAGGGCAGTATTTGTGCCACCCCGCTGCTCCTCTGGCAGCACATTATGAGTATTGCTAGAACGTCCATCACTACACCTGGCCAATGAAACACTGCTAAGCACCACTGCGGTGTCCACATGGACACCGAGCACACCAGGATGATGGATAAAGGTCAAAGCCTGCTGCAACATGACAGCATGTTCAGCACCTGTGCCATGAACTTGTTATTAACAGGAAATCAGATCAAAAAAACAAACAAACTCCACAGGTTATGAAAGGAGTGACTCAATTTTGCCATTTTCTTGCATGTAAGAAGCTCTGTTACAGCACACACAATGAAAGCAATCTACCGTTAGAGATCCCAGAAGCCCAAACAGGACTCGCTTTGTCATTTCAGTGCTTTAGGCAGAAATTTGTAGTTCTTCGCTTTCCTTCACCGCCAAAACTGGCATTTGTTTCTGGTAGATCTCTGATCACAGTATAAAAAAATAAATGAATAAAAAGTCGGCTTTTTTCCCCTCCACCAAATGTTCGTTTGCTCAGCGTAATGTTGTTTCGTCTTTTGCTGTGATCTGTGTCAACGAAGTGCCTTATCATGCAACTCTTGACTACAGAATGAGGACAAGTACAGAGTGACAGATCTATATACACGTCATTAAACCTGCACGAGTGCAGATGCTGCAGGAAACTAGCTTAATTAACACAAGCGACTCCAGCATTTGGGCTGCTTTAAGCCCACACTCACTCTGTGCAGCACGTCTGAATTCCTGAGGTCAGCTGTGAGAATCTTTCACTCGAGGAAGGTTTGAGCTAATGGCAGAAAACCTCAGAACACCTCCTTTTGTCTCCCAAACACAATCCTAGGTTACTTCAGAAAGTAGGTCAGACCACCTGACATCTTCCCCCACCAGAGCACATGCTTTGAGACATCTGAGGTTTGCTTTATACTGGTAGATGAAATAATTCAAAATGCAACAAGTCAAAGAAGCACTCAAGTTACCACTGCTGTATGTTTAGATGTTTCTGCAGACGTTATTCACTTAAAATAAGTGTTTTGAACAAAAGCTCACTGTTAAACTTTCGGAATCTTGTATTACAACTCCTTGGGTGCCAGAACAAGCACAGCAGAATAATTACATCAGTGAAGAAAACTAATGCCCATTAAAGCCATACAGGAATAAGAAAAACATATGCCAGTTTTTAACCATCTGCAGACAGAGAAGATAAAGTTCCATCCAGAAACCAATGCCTTCATCAGAAATGATCCAACAGTAAGTGCAAAGTGCCTAGTTTGTGAGATGCCAGTATTAGTCATCCCCACTTGAGACATCACCCATCCATGTCACACGGCACAGCTAGAATTACCCAACCCTTAACAGAAGCAGCAGGGTTACTACAGAGAAGTTTTAGTTAAAAATACACATTTTATTTCAATGTGCCAATAAAAAAGTCCCACATTTTCGTATCACAGGAAGTTAATTAATACAATAAAAAGAGACCTGTGCTAGTCTATTGGTGCGACTAACTCAGAAGACCCAGATCATGCCAAATTTTAGTTGATATACTCTTCTATCTACATTCTTACATTTACAAAGACACCACAAAATCCCTTATAATAATGTAAGCAAAATAACTTTCTTCCTAAAAGGTTAAATTCATAACTTTAATCCATTCTTTCAGGGCTTGCACTTCTCTGAGGACTTCCTGATGGCGAACGACTGAAAGGAAAAGAACCTGCAGTTAACATTTCAGCAGTGATCCAGGATTCACAAACATGGGGAAAAGAGCAGAAGGATACCTGCACTACTCAAGAACCCCTCAGGCACTGTGTTTTGTCTTTTTTTTTTTCCTAAATCAAATAACCAATTACATTGGCAAAATGCGTAGGCTAATGATGAGACAACAGATTTTTTCACTTTCACCTTTTCCGAATTTCTCTACTGTTATTTTTGTATTGCAATGTAAATGAGATCGTTGTGAAGTCACCTGAATTGTACAACTGACAGTGGCTTTCAGAGAGGGCAGGCTACATCGTTACACAGCAAGATGCCAAAACCTGTTAGTGATTATGTAGATGTAACAAGGGTTTATTCAATTCACCTATAATTACGAGGTTAGAACTGATACTGAAGTTAATTTTATTATTATTATTTTTTAAAAAGCTGCCTTGGGAGTTGTAAAATTATGTAAAAATGATTTTAAAATATAGCTGCCTATTCTGTCACTATATACATGTCCACAGACAGAATTATTTTTCCAGCACTGTTTTTTTTTGAGGGAAAAAAAACAAACAACAGCAGTAAAATCAACATGCTCAATGTCCCCTTCCCAAGTGTTACCCCAGGTTACTCCACTCTACCTTCCCAGTCTCACCGCAGCTTTTAACAAGACTCAGAGCTCATGTTTATTCCAAGTTTCAAGCTCACTGTGCGGTAAAGAACTAGTGAACTCTGGTTAACACACGAGCAGCCAAAGGCAAAGCATCTAACCAGCACACTGAGGAATTCCTTGTCACCGCATATCTATTAGCACACATCAAACCACAACCATGTTATCTCTGGCAAAGAGATCTCAGAAAATATTTCCCAGTATTTTCCTACAAGCAGCAGTCACGCTCCTCAGCGGATAGCACTGCAGATACTGAAATGCCAGTTCTACAGAGTCTGTGTTACTAGCAGGGGACCAACATACCTTCTCTTTGGAGATGGTGATCGGGACTTCGACCGACTGCCAAAACAGAACACAGTTGTTGCAGTATGAAGTTAAAATACACACACTCACATATGCAAACAAAACAACCAACAAACATAAGAACCACCACAACAGCATAGCAATTGAATTATTATGGGATTCTAGATAGAAGCTCTTGAACACGACTAAGCTTTCTGATCAGCTTTCACACTGGGGGGAATTCTCCATTCATTTAGTACATAGACTACATTTATGCAATCATCTTCAGTGAAGAAAACAGGAAAACAAGGGGTAGTGCTGAGGTGAGGCTTCAAGGAAAAAAAAAAGTCAGATTCCTTCAGGTGTTTTTTCAGCAGCATTAATAAAACCTCTTATCTGATGGTTGGGAGAATAAAACAGAACTGAGCACAAAACAAGCAAGCAAAGGAGTGCTGTGCTAGAAACTGCAAAGAACTACTAGAAAACAAAACGATGGATAGAGAGCACATTCTAAAGACCTGCAGAGGGAATCACAGTCATATCTGAAATTGATTCATTGGGCACTCATGTTCAGGGGATATTTCCCTCTCTGAAGGACCAGAGGCTTTGTTAATCACAAGAAGACAGCACTGAATTCTAGCTGCCACTGTAGGCTTCACCCCTGTACACTCACCTCTTAGCTGGAGAGCCAGATTTCGATCTGCCGTGAGACCTAGACCTACGACAAGAGAAAACAGCTCAGCAAGAAAGCCAGCAGCATGCATATCACCACATTCGAGAGAGCAAGATTCACACTAAATATGTAACAGCCATAATACTGAAACGCAGACAGAATGCTGGAAACTCACACGGCTTTTCCTAACTAACTTTCACAAGAATATTTCAAATGGATGCTGAACACGTTACTCTGGACTTTGGTCCCAGGTTGTAACTTATGTATGCGGATGCAAGTGGCAGGGAATATACACACCACTCAAGTTCAGACCAGCATCTTCATACAGCTCCTAAAACAACACGCTTTAAACTTGCAGGTGTTATGAGCTTTAAGCAACACCTACCACTATGGCTGAAATTAGCTGCAGGCACTATGCTCCTACAAATGTCTGCTTTCCAGGGTATTTCATCTTCCGTATGCACCTGACAAAAATATTCTTTCAGATCTGTCAAATTTAAGGCCTGTGAAAAGACTGTAAAAAAACATCAGCTTCTCTGAGATAAAACTGCTGCACCAGAACACTAATGTCACTTAAAAGAAGAACTGAAATGTGTAGGTTCCCAAAGGAAGTGTTCTACTTTCCATATCCATGCCTTTCCATAACTGCTTCCAGACGTATGCTTTGATGCCATCAGTCCAGCAAACATCATCTAATACTTTTTCAGTCTTTCTTCCCTATGAATCAAGAGCCTGCCTGCAGGTGTTTTGCATTCCTTTGATTCTTCAAGAAAGTAATTGTCTTTCAACTGCCTGATGTGTAAATTTAACAATGACTTCATTATAAATTAAACACCAGTTTCATCATTTCTCTGTACTTCTGCGTATGAAATTCCCTCCACCTCAATCACCTAATTACTAAGAAATGTGTCCCAATACAGAGTGTGAGCAGCATCCTTTACACTGCAGAAAGCAATCTTGGTACTAAAAGGAGAAAATAATGGTAATAGCATCAAGAATTTTTCCTCTTGAGAACCCACTGGCCCTAGCTACTTTCTGCTCATCACACTCAGTGAACAGTGAGGAGTCACAGTTAAGTCACGCTGCAACAACTGGTATTAAGATTCAACAGATTTTAGCAACAGGGAGAGAAAAAGTGCATCTGATCGATGCAAAAGCATCGCCCAGATACCTCAGGCAAATTCCCTTCTCTTTTCACTAGATTCTGAACCATTTGTGTGACTTTCTGCTCCTAGTTAAGCCATCTTCACCTCTCCAACCCCCTAGGAAGTCCTGTTACAGCTCTCTGTACCACTCCTCAAAAAACCCTCTACCATAACCTTTCAGTAATGAATTTTTCATCCTCAGCTGTGATTTTTTCATTTACTTCCTTCAGCTGAAGACTCCTTTCTTTGCTTTGTCTCTTCACTGCTGTGTACTACATTTCTCATGTCTAAGAACAGTATTTAAAGCAGAACAGCAGGACAAGGAGCAGGCTGGGCAAAGAGCAGTCTCCACTGAAGAAGAACTTGAGCTTCCTCCTCTTGTCCTACAGCAGTGATCTGCAGATGTCCCGTTCACCTATGCCAGTCACATTCTTGATAAGCACTCAAGAAACATGCACTGTGCTCACTTAGCGTGGAAGCAATAAACCACAATAAGGAGCATTAATGGCATCCCATGCTTCTTTCAAATCTGTTATCATTTTAAAAGGTACACTGGATGGTACAAAATAACTTGGCACTAGTTTATCACACAATTCAGCAACTGCAAAGTGACACTTTTGAATAAACAGACAAGTACTCCAAACAGTTGTAACCATGCTAGAAAGTCCTTCAGCAATTTCCAGGTTACACGTATTACATACACGCTATCAGAAAGGCACCTTGATTTCTGACAAGCAACTGGAAGAATCCAGGGATTCCTATGTGCTATGTAGAGCAAAACAAAAAAAACAGATACATTCTAATCAGTCTTCTGCACTAGTCTGTATAAGCTTTTGAACCCTGAGTTATTAGAAGGAGCATTTGCTTTTTCCTGAAAATTTTAACAGCTGCCAGAAAAATTCAACAACTTTACTATGCAACCCTCAGCAACTGCAGAGTCTTACCTGCTTCGGGGCCATGTAACCGATCTGGACCTCGACCTGGACCTTGATCTCGACCTAAGAAGAAAAACACAATCAAAGTCAAAGACTATTACAGCACTACATAACGTCCATACGTTGAAACATAAATCCTGTGTGAGTGTTCGGCATTTTAGGCATCAGAATTCAATGTGGGATATACAGCTCTTTAAGGTCTCAAAAAATTACTAAAGGATAAGTAAAACTTTAACTAGAATTATCAGACTAAGAATACTTCTAGAAGTTTCTGAAACAGCAAAAACAAAACCGAAAGCTTCTAAGAAATTATTACTTACCTTGATCTCTTCAAGGACCCCGATCGGGACCGGCGGGGAGACACAGACCTAGACCTACGAGGTGAAACCGACCGTGACCTACGATAGGAAGCAGACCTGGACCTGCAGAAAAGTCAAATAAAATTACTGAGTTGCAGAAACAGTCCTAAGCCAAACAAAGAAGCAAGAAGAAGAGGCAAACGTAAGCACACCTCCTACCACGACTTCGACTGCGTGACCGAGAATACCTTCTTCCTCGGGACCTGGAGCGGGATCGAGACCGGGACCTGGTTTTAGGTTAGAGAAAACACGTATCAGAAAACAGCCTCAGCCAACTGTGCACGTGAGGCCCTGCTGAAGTCAAAACTTTCACACAACTAAATAACTAGCATCTGTCAGTTGGAAAAAATGCCTGGGCCTACTTGTCTTGAGCAATTTTACTACCTAGAAAAATGTTAAAAGCTGAATTACATTGCAGAATTACATTAGAATAAAAAAATACTGTAATGCGTATTTAAAATAAACCTTGCAAGTTTGCAGGTCGACCCTCTTTGGCCCAAGGTCTAGCAGATCTAGACGATCTAGAAGTATCTATAGCCGATCGCTGCATCTAGGTGTTCTCTTCAATCTAACGACGATCAAACTGACAGCCCAATGAGCCAGGGTGAGGCTTGATTGACGCAAGAAGATTTTTCTAGCTGGGAATGTGGTCAATCTGGTGTTCCTCTTTCTAAACCGGAGGGGGGGACCCCAATTGAAAGCCAAATTTACTGTTACGGCGGTCACCGTCTCAAATTTTCTGCCCTTAAAGAATAAGGTGGAGCTAGGTGGAGATGGCTCGAGGGGATCTGGCCTCTTATGCTGATCACCTCAAGGTCTAGGAGGATCTTAAGTGTCGGATTTGCAAGGCGCCTCAGCATGAAATCTTAAGGCTCGTGACATTCTGAATCAAGGCGACTGACTCAAACGAAGAAACCTGAAAGGTTTTGACCAGGTTGATTATTAAGATAGCAACATTCGATAGAAATAGCAACATATTGTAATATACACCTATACATTTATTCTAGATTTAAAGTTTAAAGAAAACTGGTGTAACGTTCTGCTCTTTGCTAAGAAGCGCTACACAAAGTGAACCGGCGAAGCAGCCCCGCCGCTGCATCCCGCCCGTACCTGCTCCTCCTCCGGCGGCTGTAGCGATGGCAGTCGTAGGCATAGTGGCCTTTCTCACCGCACTCATAGCATCTGTCGTTGGGGTCGAAGGGGCGGCGTGCAGGAGGCCTGTCGTAACGGGAGCGACGGGGCATGCCCGTCGACACCTCCACCCGAACCCTGGAGCCGCAGATCACCCTGCAACAAGTCGGCGATTGCCCCGAGTTAACCGCTGCTGCTTACGGCAGAACGACGGAAAGGAGAGGCACCAGCGACCAAAACCCGATTGTCTGTCCCGCC
>VXAB01007887.1:451010-535886 GCA_013399175.1 Odontophorus gujanensis
CATCCTCAGCGTCCCTCGGGTCTTCGAACTCCACGAAGGCGAACCCCGGCGGGTTCCTGGCGATCCACACGGTTCTCAGCGGCCCGTAGTAGCTGAAGGCTCTCTCCAGCTCGCCTTTGCCCGCGCCCGTGCCCAGGTTCCCCACGTACACCTTGGTCTCTGCGGGCGGAAGCGGGCTCAGTGCCGGGGGCCGCCATCTTGTCCGCTCCTCCCGCTCCTCCCGCCCGCAGCACGGCGGCGGCACGCGCTGCCTTCCCCCCGCTCCCCGGCGGCTGACGCAAAATGGCGGCAGCGGCGGCCGCCCCCCCCCTCTCTCTCTCTCTCTCTCTCTCTCTATCTCAGCGCTCTCTCTCGACTGCTGTGGAGGTTCAGCACGNCCTCCCTTGCTCGCCGCTGGCTCGGCTCCCCCCGGTAACTCCCGCCCTGCCGCGGATCCCCGCCGCCCCGGGAGCTCACCGCCTCCATAGCGGCCGTAACGCGACATCCCACCGTCTCCTCCAAACCGCCGCTCCGCGCCGCGCACGCGCCGGACCTCCCGTCCCCTCTGAGCCCGCGGCCCTCACACGGTGCGCATGCGCGCGGGGCGGCGGCGGGCGCCGGAGGACAGGGCGGGAAGCGGCGGTTGCTGCGGCGACGGCGATGACGGCCGTTATCGCCTGAGGGCTTTGTGAGAAGGTGCAAAACTCCCCTTTTAGCCTTGCAGGGTATCGAATATCTCCCGCTACGCCTCCTCGCTTTGCAGCTTCGTGTCTGTCATCCATGAATCTCGCTCGCAAAGCGCTCCGACTCCGAGCGGTGCTCCGGCTCCGTGCTTTCTAACGAGCCGCGGGGCGGGCTGGGCCAGGAAGCGGCCGCGAATGGTGGCGGATAGGGCTGGAAGTGCACGGAGGATCCTCGCTCTGCTTTGACGTGAAGGGCAAAGCGAGGGGGCTCGGGGCTTCTGCTTGATGAGCTGGCTGTTTACTGGATGTAGCCGACATGAATGAGTGGCAAAAGAAAAGCCCTCTAGACTGGGAGACCTATGTGAACAAAAGGGTGAAAGTTGCAGCAGATGAGAAAAATGAATATGAAGGATGGGTCTTAACGGTTGATCCCGTGTCTGCCAGGTAAGTATCGAAACTTCTGTTTTCCTCAAGCCGAGAGAGAATATTTCAGGAAAATAAGATCGCAAGACTGAGACAACTTACGTGGAGCAAAACCTGCTTGTGTATGCTCTGTGTCCTGTGTGTTTAGGTGGCAAGGCCTACGAGAAAAAGGTGCTGTAGTTGATGAGTCCCAAATCCACATTAATTAGATCACTTCTCCTATGAAGACAGGCTGAGGGAGCTGGGCTTGTTTAGCCTGCAGTGGAGGGGGCTCTGGGGAGATCTCATTGTAGCCTTCCATTGCTGGGCGGAGCTTACAAGCAGGAGGGGGACTGGCTTTTTACACGGTCTGCTAGTGACAGGAGATGGAGAAATGGCTTTAAACTACAAGAGGGGAGATTTATGTTGGATATCGGGGAATTTTTTCACTGAGAGGGTGGTGAGGCCCTGGCACTGCTGCCGAAGCAGCAATGCCCCCTCCCTGGACGTGCTCCAGGCCATGTTGGATGGGGCTCTGGGCAGCCTGAGCTGGGGGTGGCAGCCCTGCCCACAGATGGTGGGTTTTAAGGTCCCTTCCAACCTGAGGCATCCTATGATTCTATAATTAATCTCATTCAGTGGGCTGATAAGTTTGGGGAATTAATAGTACCTGAATTCATGCTCCTTTTGTTGTGGATCTGGCATTGTTACTTGAAAGTGCTATTCCCTTGTTTAAGGGTGCCTTTAATAACATAAAACCCTGCTTCATAAAGAGAGCAGGAGCACAGGAACATTCTTAAATGTGTTAGATGTTAAACCTCTTATCCTCTGTCCAAAATTCTCATGTCAATGTTCTGCTTTTCCTTCCAGCAGACACCCACGAGGTGCAGTGGTTGTAGAACGGGAAGCAAGGATAATTACTAGGGGTGTGAAGCAGAAAGTGGTAGCACAGGTCTCTAGCATCTCAAATGAGCAAGAAAACAGGACCAGAGAACAGGCAGAAATTTGTCTCCTTGATGTCAGAGGTTTTTCTTACCTTTTCAGTTGGAAGCATTCTAATATGAACACAACATAGAAGCTAGAAACAAAGGCATCCAGATCATGATATGTTTCAGAAGGAACAGTGGTTTCAGCTATGTGGTAGCTCTGACGTGCTTATATTCTCATGGAGATGCTTTTCTTTTTGATAAGAAAAGTCTGTTAAGCTGTGAATGATTTGAGGGACGGCTCAGGCTGAAATCAAGGCGTATTTCAGTGGATATATCACAAAAAGTCTTTCTCTCCACTAATGATGGCAACAGCATATTAATAAATGGCTGGCTTAGAATTCTGCAATTTCTCTTTCCGTGAAAGGAAGGGAATGTTTTCTGATTCTCTTCCATGATATGTGAGGCAATTCTAGAGGTATAACAAGTTCTTTTCCTGCCTGTACTTTAGGATTTTTGGAATATAAATGCCATTAGGAAAAGACCAGGAAATGGTCTTAAACAGCTACACCATGACCCTGTCCCTGCTGCAGTACTTGAGCTATAGTAGTTAGGAAGCTAACAGAATTCATTAAAAGAAAAAAAAATATTACTATTAGGTCAATGGTTCTCAGTATTGCCTGAACGCCTAGATTGCACCAGGGATTCTGAGCGCTCACCTCCAAGACTCTGGGGCTGTGTCTGTTAGCCTTCAGTTCAGCACAGTCAATCATACATCCTTCTTTGCCTGACAGCATCGTCCTTGCAAACTTCCCAGAGAATGAGCCGGTGTCCATTGTAGTTGTGCTAGGCCATGCCATCCAGGAGGTCGACGTAATACAAGATGCAGACAATGAAATGAAGGCACGGCTTTCCTGCATATTTGAGCCTGAGGAAAGCAAAGCTTACAGCCCAGAGCAGCTCGACAAGAGGAAGAATGACTTGAAGAACTGGCTGGAAACAAACCACATCCCTGTAACAGAGCAAGGCGAGTCGGGAAGGACGCTGTGCGTGGCAGGGGTGCTAACCATTGACCCACCATACGGCCCGGAGGAATGCAGCTGCTCCAACGAGATCATTCTGTCTCGGGTTCAAGCCTTGGTACAGAGCCACCTGGAAAAGCAGCAGTGATGTCTGCCTAACACAGCAGGGCCTGCCTGCCCCTCGTTGGGAACTGCTGTGCTGTGCCCAGGAGTGCTGGGTACAGCTGCTTTTAGAGAAAGGACCACACTAAGGGATGCAGACAAAAAGCACAAAGCGCGCGCTGTTCTTTTTAGTTACAAAACAACAAATGGAAAATGTTCTAACTGCTGTATTGCTGTATTTTTTCAGAGTGTTGTGAAAGATGATATATGGCAAACACGAATGGTAATCCCCTGCCTTGGAGCTCATTTCATTACTTCCCTAATGGAGGCATCTTCATGTGTTCATTTGAACAGTGTCTGCAGAGTTATCAAAAAGGGTTCTGATGCTTGTGCTTCCCAAACCCAAAGACTGGCTGGAGAAAGCTTTTTTCTACAGCAGTTTTTATTGTAAAATGTGAACTTGAGGGCAAGGTCTGTGCAGGTACTCGAGAAAGGCAGCAGCAAGCAGCAGGTTTTAACAAGGCTGTTCCCTACCTGCGTTCACCATTTGGAGTGGCAGCACTTGGCAAGGCCTCGCTCCTTAGAGCCTGCAGCTCAATAGGTGCTCTTTCCAGTTTAGGCTTTGGCACAGCCAACACATCATGCAGCGATTACTGTATGATTAGTACAGAAAAATACCAGCGCAAACAAACACCTTTAGAAAGCCCAGTTAGAAGGCTCTCCCTATTCCTCCTGCGGCTCATTAACAAGTATTTGGAGTCAGCGAGCTTCCTGCTTTGGCTCAAAGCGCTGCTCAGGCCGCAGCCCGCTCAGCCCACAGCAGCTGCCGCCCGCCCGCAACGCAGCGCCCTCCGCTTCCTATTCGGGCGCGGCGTACACCGCCGACCGCTAGGCACCGTTCAGCGCATGCGCGGTGTCGCAGCCGTTGCTCTCGCGAGATCCGCGCGCACGCCCGAGCGGTTGGATGCTCCCGCCCCGCGTTCTCTGGCGACCGGAGCCCCGCCCCGGCGTGCGGCTGTTGGGGTNGAGACCAAGGTGTACGTGGGGAACCTGGGCACGGGCGCGGGCAAAGGCGAGCTGGAGAGAGCCTTCAGCTACTACGGGCCGCTGAGAACCGTGTGGATCGCCAGGAACCCGCCGGGGTTCGCCTTCGTGGAGTTCGAAGACCCGAGGGACGCTGAGGATGCCGTGCTCGGCCTCGATGGAAAGTACGTGCGTGCTGAGACCCCTTGTCCGTCCCTCAGCCGTCAGCAGTGCGAGCTCCTGTGAAACGGGAGGAGGGAAGAAAAGCATCGCAGCGAGTAACGAGCGCTGTGTCTTGTTGCAGGATAATATGCGGCTCCAGGGTTCGGGTGGAGGTGTCGACGGGCATGCCCCGTCGCTCCCGTTACGACAGGCCTCCTGCACGCCGCCCCTTCGACCCCAACGACAGATGCTATGAGTGCGGTGAGAAAGGCCACTATGCCTACGACTGCCATCGCTACAGCCGCCGGAGGAGGAGCAGGTACGGGCGGGATGCAGCGGCGGGGCTGCTTCGCCGGTTCACTTTGTGTAGTGCTTCTTAGCAAACAAAAAACCAGTTTTAACTCTTAATGTTGTAAGTCAACAGGTGTATATCACAATTTGTTGCTAATACATATCAAATGTTGCTATCTTAATAATCAACCTGGTCAAAACCTTTCAGGTTTCTTCGTTTGAGTCAGTCGCCTTGATTCAGAATGTCACGAGCCTTAAGATTTCATGCTGAGGCGCCTTGCAAATCCGACANGGAACTGCTGTGCTGTGCCCAGGAGTGCTGGGTACAGCTGCTTTTAGAGAAAGGACCACACTAAGGGATGCAGACAAAAAGCACAAAGCGCGCGCTGTTCTTTTTAGTTACAAAACAACAAATGGAAAATGTTCTAACTGCTGTATTGCTGTATTTTTTCAGAGTGTTGTGAAAGATGATATATGGCAAACACGAATGGTAATCCCCTGCCTTGGAGCTCATTTCATTACTTCCCTAATGGAGGCATCTTCATGTGTTCATTTGAACAGTGTCTGCAGAGTTATCAAAAAGGGTTCTGATGCTTGTGCTTCCCAAACCCAAAGACTGGCTGGAGAAAGCTTTTTTCTACAGCAGTTTTTATTGTAAAATGTGAACTTGAGGGCAAGGTCTGTGCAGGTACTCGAGAAAGGCAGCAGCAAGCAGCAGGTTTTAACAAGGCTGTTCCCTACCTGCGTTCACCATTTGGAGTGGCAGCACTTGGCAAGGCCTCGCTCCTTAGAGCCTGCAGCTCAATAGGTGCTCTTTCCAGTTTAGGCTTTGGCACAGCCAACACATCATGCAGCGATTACTGTACGATTAGTACAGAAAAATACCAGCGCAAACAAACACCTTTAGAAAGCCCAGTTAGAAGGCTCTCCCTATTCCTCCTGCGGCTCATTAACAAGTATTTGGAGTCAGCGAGCTTCCTGCTTTGGCTCAAAGCGCTGCTCAGGCCGCAGCCCGCTCAGCCCACAGCAGCTGCCGCCCGCCCGCAACGCAGCGCCCTCCGCTTCCTATTCGGGCGCGGCGTACACCGCCGACCGCTAGGCACCGTTCAGCGCATGCGCGGTGTCGCAGCCGTTGCTCTCGCGAGATCCGCGCGCACGCCCGAGCGGTTGGATGCTCCCGCCCCGCGTTCTCTGGCGACCGGAGCCCCGCCCCGGCGTGCGGCTGTTGGGGTGCGGCGCGCAGGCGGCTCCTCTTTCTCAGGGTCGCGCTCGCTCGGGGCTCGGCCTGTAGCTGGGACGATGTCGCGCTACGGGCGCTACGGTAGGCCGGGCAGCGGCGAGGGACGCGAAGGGACGCCTCGGTGCGGCGGAGGGCGGGCGCGGGCTGCCGCTGGCGGCGGGCATGGGCGGCACGGGGAGGATGGCCACGAGCCAGGCCGAGTGGAGAGGCGGCCGCTCTGGGGCGGGTGGCTGTGAGGAAAGGCGGCTGGGCCGCAGAGCGGCTCTCCGGCGGGGAGCAGGCTCGAGGGGGGACGGGCGGCGCGGCGCTGGCGGGAGAGCAGCAAAATGGAGGCGGTATCAAAGATGGCGGCGTCTGCAGGCCGTGGGGGGAGGGGCTACCGCGCCGCGTGCGCGTCTCGTGCCCGGTACTGCGCCTGCGCAATGCCGCACGCGGGCTCCGCTGACATGGCCGCGTTCCCCGCAGAGACCAAGGTGTACGTGGGGAACCTGGGCACGGGCGCGGGCAAAGGCGAGCTGGAGAGAGCCTTCAGCTACTACGGGCCGCTGAGAACCGTGTGGATCGCCAGGAACCCGCCGGGGTTCGCCTTCGTGGAGTTCGAAGACCCGAGGGACGCTGAGGATGCCGTGCTCGGCCTCGATGGAAAGTACGTGCGTGCTGAGACCCCTTGTCCGTCCCTCAGCCGTCAGCAGTGCGAGCTCCTGTGAAACGGGAGGAGGGAAGAAAAGCATCGCAGCGAGTAACGAGCGCTGTGTCTTGTTGCAGGATAATATGCGGCTCCAGGGTTCGGGTGGAGGTGTCGACGGGCATGCCCCGTCGCTCCCGTTACGACAGGCCTCCTGCACGCCGCCCCTTCGACCCCAACGACAGATGCTATGAGTGCGGTGAGAAAGGCCACTATGCCTACGACTGCCATCGCTACAGCCGCCGGAGGAGGAGCAGGTACGGGCGGGATGCAGCGGCGGGGCTGCTTCGCCGGTTCACTTTGTGTAGTGCTTCTTAGCAAACAAAAAACCAGTTTTAACTCTTAATGTTGTAAGTCAACAGGTGTATATCACAATTTGTTGCTAATACATATCAAATGTTGCTATCTTAATAATCAACCTGGTCAAAACCTTTCAGGTTTCTTCGTTTGAGTCAGTCGCCTTGATTCAGAATGTCACGAGCCTTAAGATTTCATGCTGAGGCGCCTTGCAAATCCGACACTTAAGATCCTCCTAGACCTTGAGGTGATCAGCATAAGAGGCCAGATCCCCTCGAGCCATCTCCACCTAGCTCCACCTTATTCTTTAAGGGCAGAAAATTTGAGACGGTGACCGCCGTAACAGTAAATTTGGCTTTCAATTGGGGTCCCCCCCTCCGGTTTAGAAAGAGGAACACCAGATTGACCACATTCCCAGCTAGAAAAATCTTCTTGCGTCAATCAAGCCTCACCCTGGCTCATTGGGCTGTCAGTTTGATCGTCGTTAGATTGAAGAGAACACCTAGATGCAGCGATCGGCTATAGATACTTCTAGATCGTCTAGATCTGCTAGACCTTGGGCCAAAGAGGGTCGACCTGCAAACTTGCAAGGTTTATTTTAAATACGCATTACAGTATTTTTTTATTCTAATGTAATTCTGCAATGTAATTCAGCTTTTAACATTTTTCTAGGTAGTAAAATTGCTCAAGACAAGTAGGCCCAGGCATTTTTTCCAACTGACAGATGTTAGTGGTGTGGTTTTGTTTTTGTTTTTGGTTTTTGTTTTTTTTTTCTTAGTTGTCTGAAAGTTTTGACTTCAGCAGGGTCTCACGTGCACAGTTGGCTGAGGCTGTTTTCTGATATGTGTTTTCTCTAACCTAAAACCAGGTCCCGGTCTCGATCCCGCTCCAGGTCCCGAGGAAGAAGGTATTCTCGGTCACGCAGTCGAAGTCGTGGTAGGAGGTAAGATTCCTACTGTTGTGGTACTGCTCTTTATTTTTACTGTTCACTTTTCCCTTAGCTCTGGGAAGGACACCCCTTAGCATCCTTCACGAAAAATACCTTCTGGTAGTTCTTGTTCTTTTTTTTTTTTTATAGGTCAAGGTCAGCTTCCTACCGCAGGTCCAGGTCAATCTCTCCTCGTAGGTATAGATCATTTTCACCTCGCAGGTCACGCTCTGGCTCTTTGAGGAGATCAAGGTACGTGCTACCTCTGATGCTGTGAGCTCACAACACTGCTGAAAGGATTTTAATTGCTGGAATTAGTGCTGAGTTCACATTCTTCGCAGTCCATAGTACTGATAGGAAGCTTCAGGGAGCAAAATCTTGGAGCTCATCTGAATGTTTCTTCTGGAGTTCGAAACCTGCACTTGTAAATTCAAAACTACAGTTTCTTGTTGTTTTTTTTCATGCTGCACTGAAATTAAGGGTGTGAATTTCATCTGTGGCTAAGGCTTTCTACGTTGCCTTAAGCAATACAGAGAGTAATGATATTTAGTTAACTGTGGCAGCAGGTTTTCATATGTGGGTGATACTACTGGTAGAATCTACTGCAACTTTCTAGTAATACTGTCAGTTTTGTAGAAGTAGCTGAAGTAACTTCAGTTATTTGTGTTACACTGATGACTTCAGAGAACTGTGCCAAAGGATCTCAGCTGTGCAAGTCACACAGTAGCTGATCTTTCACTGCTCTTTTTTAGATCTAGGTCCAGATCACGGTCAAGGTCTCGATCTGTTGTATGGCCTCGAAGCAGGTAAAGTGCTTGTTCTAATTTCTTCTAATTGACTGCAGTTGAAGACTTCTCTCACTGTTTCTTTATTTTTTTCCCCCTCCCCTGGAAGGCATTAGAAGGTTGTACAGCATCCCAGTATTTGCATTTATACGCCTTTCTACAGACCATAGTATTGATGTGCAGTATGTGACTGCATGTATTTATCTTATAACCATAAGCAAAGTATGTTTGTGATCTCTGTTCAGCAGAGAGAAGTTTAGAAAGCTATTTGTTGGTTATGCTTGAACTTGCATCCTGCAAGAAATGTTGGCATAGTTTTTCTCTTGTATTTTTTCCCATATGCTGAATAGAGTGGGTGAATAGGTGAGGCATTCATTAGAGGACTGTCTGCTCTAGGACTTGCACAGTGAGCCTTTAAGGGATGGCGGCTGTTGGTTACATCTGGAGCTGTGCTGACATGCTGCTTCTATGTGGTAGTGATGCAGGACATGAGCAGCCAGGTGCAGCTTGCTGTGGAGCAGGGATGCTGCTGTGTTGCTTGGTGACTTCTGCTTCTGGAGTGGTCCAGTTCCTGCAGGGAAGATGCTTAATGCTTTCTGAAATGTTGATTTTGTATGTCTGCAGTTGCAGAAGTGTAGCTGCAGGCTTGAATTACAGAAACATAGTGGAAATGGTAAACAGTCCTGCTTTCTAGAGCCTCTGATTGCAGGGCTCACGTTGACCTGCCTCCTGGAATGAGGTTTTGCCAATGCTTGTAGTAAGATAACAATGCTCTTCTGAGTTGCTTTTGTGTTACTAGCCAAAGGAAGTTGTGCTGGTGTTAGAAAAATCCATGTTCTGGGTAGATGTGAGGAACTCTGTTCTGTGCACCTCAGAGGCAATAAGGGGACTGCTGGTTACAGTGTTAACTACTGATACAGATGATAGCTCAGTATAAGGAGTAGGAAGGTTTAAAAAGAGTTGTACTTATTTAACCTTAGCTAACAGTATCCACGTAGTACTTCTGTGAAGTAATAGGCAAGGTAAAAGTCACTGTAAACAGCTGCAGACAAAAAACAAGGAAATAGTCTTCCTGGGGAGTCAGAATTCAGCAGTGAGATATCACTGAATATTGGAAAGCTTCACATTCCAGTCTTGAAACAGAGGCAGCCAAAAGAGCATTGTAATGCTCTTATAATGCAACGTAATGAAAAGTACAGCAGTAAGAGCAGGGTGGCACAATCCTAGGCTGCAGCAAATGAAAACAAGCCTGACAGAGAAATGAAGAAAGAAAAATCCACTTACCTTTGGAAGGTCTCCAGCGGGCAGAGATCTCCAGTGAGATCCTTTTGCCTCCGCTGTCAGCCCTTAAATGAGGTCCGGGAAGGGGTGGATCCTGGCTCCACCCCTTCTGGTCACTCAGGTACACTGCATGCAGCTGAGCTCCCCTGGGTTGGCCCTGCCTTCCCACCAGGTGCTCCATCACTGGTTCAGGCTGTGACTTAGCATTTGTGACATGTGAATGAAAATTATACGCTAAGTAGCATAGCAAATACTTGAATGTGTATATAAATGTGCAGAATACATGAGGAAAGTGTGAAGTAGATCTCAACCCATAAGATAACCCAAGAATCGTTCACAAATTATGATGTCCACGTATATAACACAGCTAAAACACTATTTTAATTGGGATAGCAAATGAAGACTGTTTACTGTACTTGAATAAAAGTGGTATTGAGAACTAACGGATGCATCAGCTCTTCGGCACGTGGCTGATTCATCTCCTAATGTGATGCTGAATTAAAATCTTACCTTAAATGATGCTTGTAACTATTCTTCCATTTGGGAAAAGGATATGGGGGTGGTTGGGGCTTCTATTTTATAGAAGTGGTGGCCAAAGCTTTGCTGGGGAGCTTCTGGTGTGTATTCTGTTGCTTCCTGAAAGTGGAGTCTCTGGAATAAGAGCTAAGGCATTCTTCAGCAGCATCATGAGGAAGGGCCACCAGCCCAGAGCAGAGCATTCCTCTCTGGTTCGTGATGCTACGTAGTGTGGAATTGCTGTTGCTGGTTAAGCTAACTTTCATTGTATGTGCATGCCACTGGCTGCTTTGCTGAGCTTTATTTTTCTCCTGTTGTAGGTCTGGGTCCCATGGTAGATCTAAATCTGGCTTACCTGCTAAAAGGTGAGCGTATGAACACAACTAGCACTCAGTAATTTTTGTTGGTCACAATTCCAAATCTTTTTGGACCAGTATTCCAGTTGCATGTAGAGGAGTCTCTTTAATTACTGTTTTTTTAAACATACCTTTAATATTCTTTTTAAATTACTTAAATTTCTGTAGCTGATTTTTGTGGGTTGGTCCACCATTCTTCCAGAAGGATTGTGGATACCTAGTGAGCTCTCATCGAACCCACAACTGTGATGGCAGAATATTTTGGCAGGATTTGGGGCACATCTTGCCCTCCCTCTGTTCTCAGTCCTGTCTTCACTTGTTTCACTACTCCTGCTGTGCAGGATTGCTGCTAGCACCTTGTAGCTGCTTCAAAGCTATGGTAGCTTTCTACTGAGGGCTTCAGCTTTCAGCAGTTTTCTCTCAACTGCAGCTTCTTGCTTAAAGTAAGCCTCTACATTGGGCATACTTGCTATCAGCAGCATTAAGGGTGGTATCTCTACTGTACACAGAATATACCAGACAGTTCTTACTGCTCTAAAATGGTCAGAAACATCTTGAATGTGTGGAAGTTACTACATGAAGAGTTACATTGCTTTTTCTGTTTTTTTTTTACAGTCGCTCAAAGTCCAGATCACCATCTCCAAAGAGAAGGTAGGAATAAAAAGTAGAACACACCATACAATTACACTGAACTGTAGTCTGCAGTGGTTGCTATATAGGTTAACTTCTGCAAAAATAAAATCATTAACTTCTTTCCTTGTGAACTGTTAAGACTGGAATTTGCATGGGTGCTTTCTTCTGTAAGTCAGAAGTTTATAAGAAGACTGTTTCTTGAGAAAAACTCTAGTGTAGGTGTTTTGTGTCCACTTACTGACTGTTGTTACTTGGAATCCTGTAAGGTAACCTACATCAGTGAAACCTGGAAAGGACAGTAGGAAATGCAGGAAAATGTAGCAAGTAGTGGAGGAAACAAGATGGGTCTGAACACAGCTGGAAAAGGGGTGATGAAGTAGGAAGGAAACAATCAGTATTTGGCAGGATTCACATCTTGGTGAACCTTCACAGTTGGCTCTTAACTCAGGTGCACAGCTGCACACTGAAGTGAGATAATAATCCCCTGGTTATCCTCTGTGTAACCAGGGGATGCAGGCAGTGGATTTCAGTAGCCTGACCGAGACACTCAGGGCTAGCTCCGAACTGGAGATGTGTAGGTTATAGCCCACCTTCACCTTGGCAGGTAAGAGTCCACCTGAGCACAGTTGGAGCCTCATAGGTGCTCTTTTTGAGCACGTTCCTTATGTTACCATAGGGGCTCGTTTTAAGAGCCCCTTTCACATTTCAGGTTGGAACTTAGATGATGTAAAACCTAACGTTTCTAGTACACTGAGATACAACTGAAAACTGGATAGAGGTAGTCTGGGGGAGTGGTTCCCAAACAAAGGAAACCTGGAGTGGTATACATGTTTTCTGCTGGTTTGGCTGTAGGAGTTGTCTTTACTCCTTTTTATTTCTCTTTCAGTCATTCACCATCAGGAAGCCCTTGAAGGAGGAATGCATGTCCTGAAAGAATGGATTCAAGTTAAAAGGTTAAAGTTTAAGAAGAAGATTTATTTTGTTTACATTATTATAAGGGATTTTGTGGTGTCTTTATAAACGCAAGGGCTTAGTCCTAGAAGGTTGTTTCTACTGCCTAACAACGGGCATGAATTTGGATCTTTTAAAAGTAGACTAATGCAAAACTCCTTTGTTGTGTTAATGTTCAGTGATCTGGAAATACAGGGCTTTTTGTATTGGGTGCATTGGAATAAACAGTGCATTTCTAACTAAGAGATACTTGGCACTAACCCTGCTGTTCATTACTGGTTGGGTGACTGAAGCAGGCTAAGAGCTGAACGTGGAACCACAAGGAATACATGACTTCTGGTCCTCCTTTCCTCTTGATTAAAGGACCAGTGAACTCAAGGTAACTGGAATAATTCTGGGATGTAAACTATTGAAGTAACTAGCTTTAGAATTCTTGTTTTGTATTCCAGTTGTCCAAACAGATAAAAGTACTGCTATTTTGGAGGGAGTGATGTTTATGATAAAGTGCAAGAGCCAGTGCAGAAGAAAATGCATCTAGGTAGTCCTTTTAGGAGAAAAAAAGCTTTTCTTTCAGACATCTTTGCTCCTCTACCAGGAACTGGTTGGGAAGCAGCTCCCATGAAAGAGGTTAGTGGTGGAACACTGTGTGTATGGAAATGGAGCACTGCTGGAAAGGGGAAGATACTCTTCCCAGTCACTAATGCCAGCACTGCTGCTTTGTTCAGAGTCAGTCACCTGGATTTCATGTGGCTCATGTCCTCTTAGATACTGACCCCTGGGGAAACTTGGATGCAGCTCAGCAGTAGTGTGAAGAGTTTGTGCTTTGGGGGTGCATAGCAGCTGGGCTCTGGCTTTTCCTCCTCCAACTGCCTGGGGCTTTGGAACAGCTTTCCTGCCCTTGGTGTGCTGTAGCTTTGCAGAACAGCTGTAAACAGTGGCACTGGGGCAATACAGATGTTGCACAGAGGGGCAGTGGTTACCAGCATACAAGTGTACCTGAGATGCATATGGTGTTTAAAACTATTGCACTGTGTACGTGTACGAATGCCCTAGGTCTCTGTAAAAGTTAAAAACCAAAACCATAAACTGAGATTATGCTTAAACAAAAGAAGTCACTGCTTCACTCAGATGAAGTAAATTACAGTGTACAAAGGCTTTAGCACATCCACACATCAGCCCCATGCAGACACCTGCTAAAGGAAGTGGCAACAAATGGCCCAGCTGCTGGAAAGGTCAGTGCCTCTGTACCTCTGAGGAGCTGTGAGCCTGTGGGAGGGATGAGGAAGGGGCACTGCTGCATTGAACCCCTCCTGAAGGAAGGTGGCAGGGCAGCCCAGGGGTTTGTGAGGAGGGAAAAAAGGGCGGTACCTGCTCTCATCTCCTGATTGCATGGATGTGCATTATTCCTGCCCCAGCCCCATTTATTCTACCACCATGCAGGGCACTGGGATGTTCCATCAGTGCTCCCTGACCTGGGTCTGATGCTTCTAAACACAGCCTGTAGCATCCCCTGCTGCCCTTGTCCCCATACCTTTGCTTCAGGCAGAATTTAGCATGAAATGGAAGAATCCTGCAGACTAGTTCCCATCCAAAGCACTGCACTCGCTGATGGTTGCAAAGTCCTTTTATTGAAGAAGGATACCATTTTGAAAGTGTACAAAAGTCCAAAGTGAAATGGGGTCCATTCCTATTGCACTGTACAGCCAACCTGTATGTAGCCACTGACTGCTGACCTCGCACAGGAGTGACTGCCACCTGCACTCAGAAGCAGCATCACTTCTGACTGTGCCACTCTGTACAGCTAATGGCTACACACCATCCTGCACACCAAGAGCTCCTCTGAAGTGCTTTAAAACTCCCACAAGAGCAGTAGGCTTTAAGCAGCTCTTTGCTAGCCCTCAGAAAAACCAAGCAGCAGCATCCAGGTACACAGCTGCAGAATGTGGTGCTACTGCTGACTGGCATCAGCAAGGTGTAAGGGGAAGTACAGGAGAGCCTGTCGTACTGTAGCAGTAGTCAGCCTTGGTACAGCTTTATGCCCTTTTTCTTCATCACTGCTTCTACACTTAACTGTTCTCTTGAGAAATGCCTGCCTCTGCCCTTAGCTCGAAGGCTGCTTGTAGGCACGGCTGGTGCTAGGGATGGGGTTTGCTGTTTTTCTACCACAGCTATTATTACTTGCAGCTGCTAGGGCAGTCACCATCACATGAAGCAGTTCAGCTGCTGCAACACTGAACGTCGCAGACTGGCAGTGTGATAAAGGAAGAAGTACTATTTCATTATTACTGCAGTCTTCACACTTGTCTGTTAACAGTGCTTCCCCAGAGCAAGGCTGGCTGTAAGTCCCTCCCCTCCCCCAGAGAGTCAGTAATACCGTGGTGGCAGGAGAAATACCACCCCTAGAAGCATTTAACAACCAGCACGACATTCACCCAGCAATGCCATTTTTAGTGGGCTACAACAGTCCCTCCCTGCTGCATTCTGCAGTTGAGGAGGCCTGAAAAGCCCTTGCAGGAGAAACAGCCACTTTTTCCTGCAGTAATCATTTGAGCCACAGCATTCTGTGCTGATACAGCAAATTAGTCCAGCTGAACTCTTAGAGTCAGTCTCCTGTTTTAAACTCTTAAGCAAATCATTTCCTGCTCAGGCAAAACCCACTGCCTCAGTGAACTCATCAAAATGTAGAACTGAGTTTAAATCAATTGAAGAGCAGATGCATTCACAGATTACTATTAAAAGCAGCAGTTGCGTGGCAGTTCTGTGACCAAAACCCCTTACTGCCAATGCATGGTTTCATATTCCTCCTGCAATATTTGCCATGTTTCTGTCTGCTACCGCAAGACACGCAGTAATCAACAGGCAAGATCTCTGCAAACTCAAAATAAAAACCCATCCCAGCCAGTAGCCAACTTGGTCTTCCAGAGTTTGGCACCACACTCTGAGATACAAATACATAAAGACACGGTGTTACCTGCTCTGTTCTCAGGCTCCACTGACACAGTTTACAGACAGCCGCCACACATTACTGTGTGGTCACAAGCTTTACAATCATACCGATGATCCGAGACCCCCGGGGGCACATGCATAAGTCCATGCTGGGATTCTTGATCTTATCCTGCAGCAGCTGGTCGAGTTCACAGCGCAGCTCTTTGACCAGCTCAGCCACCTAGCACGCACAGAACAACACAGAGGTGAGTGCGCAGCTCCTGGAACGCACCGCCCCCACTGCAAACACGGCGTGCCCAGCATTACCCTTCCTGTTACCTGGTGAGAGGCTGCCACAAACCGTATCCATCCATCATCCAGGGAAATGACAAACTCTCCCTTCTGCAGCTGCATGTGAACCTGCCCACCTCCCAGCAGGACCAGCGGGTACACCGACACCATGCTGCAGTCCCGGATGAACACGCGGCTGGTCTTGATCTTCTCGTGGTACACCAGGTAGGGGCTCTCAAAGTGCCTGGTCTGTAGTGGCAGAGCCCAGAGGAGCGTGGTTAAATGCGAAGAACCCATACACAGCCCTCCTTACAGCTCATCTCTGCTGCAGCCCACCTGGGCAAATATGGGATTGGCTGCCCCTTGTAGGGCTACAAGAACAGCAAGTGTGCCTGCACATTTCACAGACTGTTCTGGCCACAACAGCTGCCATCAGTTTCCCCAGTTAGCCCTGCTCCTTCCCACTGCAGTGAGCACATCACGAGTCAACTCATCACCAACTTCACCTCACGGCCCCCAGCTGTCCTTTCCACACTAGGGAGATTTGCACATGTAGACTTGTTATGCTCTTGTAAAAGCAGGAGTGACTGAACAGCTCTAAGCCTTTACAACCTCATTTTGCAGTTAATGATGAGAACCCCAAACTTGAAGCAAGTAATTTCTAGCCTGGAAAAGCACAGAATCATCAGATACGAGGCAGACCTCATCAGACAAGTGCTACCCTCTCACAGTAACAAGAAGAGCTCTCATCCAAAACTGTTAAGTTGGAAGGGAATAACAGTTCTGAGGAAAAAGATCTGAGTATACCCATGGATTATTTATCAGTACACAGCATTTCAGCCTGAGGAGTGGTTGGATCACCTCTGTATGAAGGCACTGTGTGTGCATGCCATGTTAATAGCAGGGAGAAGCTGGGGAGCTCCACAGCTGCATCTGTGTGTGCAGCTTTGCAAACACTGCAAAACATTGATGGTCACTTTGTCTCCTAATTCTGTTCCACAGGGTGGAGTTTCACTCTGTGCCCAATACGCCATTATTTATCAACAGGGAGACTTCAATCATAAAGATTTTTTTTTCTTAAGCTTCAAAAGGGACCCTCACTTCTCATGTGTTCACAGAAAAGCAATTTTTTTAATTAAAAAAAATGGTCATGTGAAGAAAAAAAAAGAATCCTGACCTGATAATTCACTGATGAAGGGTGAATGTGAACATAACCATCATTTTTTGTAACAAACTTCAGCTCTTCTGCTTTTGGTTGCATTTTGACAGCCCCTGTACTGGTCTTGTGGTATTTGCCCTCTGGCTTTTTCACCTGTGTGGTGTAAGACAGACAGTTATAAAAACCTGCAATACCAGAACGCCAAATTCACTTTTGGGACTATTTTAGTAGTAAATGACTCAAGCCACTTGGTCAAGAGACAGATACTGTAGTGAGCTGCTGTCTGAACACTGACAGTTCATTTCTAGCCACTTCTAAACAGTTGTCATTCATAGTAGGTTCTTAAACATTTGCTGCTGGCATTTACACAGCACTAAAAAGCCTGTATGAACAGCAGTGGTATCAAGCCATACAAACAGGAGATGGGTGACCTGGCCCCAGCACAACGAGCTGTGGCAACCTGAAGCAGGCTGTGTTCTGCCACAGCCAACCACTGGCAGTGAGGACACACTGAGTAACAGCAGTGTTCTTAATGGAAAGCAGCAACTTCCAAGAGGGAAAAAGCATTCTTTTACCTGGACAACGTTGGGATACAGTGCAGCACACAACATAGCTGAGATCAGCTTGATGTTCTCTGCATTTGAATTTGCCTGCAAAATTAACAGATACGTTAGGTATGCTATAAGTAAGCGAAAAGATAACACTGCTTCTGGAATGAATTTGCTGCCGAAACTGGTTTCCTTTCCTAGCTGCACTGCTGTGTTTTACAGAGAAGGAGCAGTTACTGGTGTTAAGGTCTTAGACTAGTTGGAAGCGCTGCCCGATAGCTGTTCGGAGCAAGTTGGACACCAACTATCTAATTGCTCCCCTGCATCTGCCTACAAAGCAGGACAATGCGTGCTTTCTTTTCCCACTGCACAGGGAGACACTACAGCTACCAAGCCCTTATTGCCCCAACACATAGCCCCAGGAGATCTCTGGCTCAGCAGGTCCTGCTTTCTAAGGACTGTCTGCAATGCTGAAGTATTTCACTGCCTGCCCTGTAATGCAGTTCCATTCCCAAAAATAAAACCTGCACTAGTGCCAGCATTCAGCCCAGGCCATGAATCAGACCTGTGTCTTCCCAGCACTCACTGCCACCATGTGTGCCAGGCCAGCAGTGTTTCACTTTCTCAGAACATCTCCACAGCTGCTCCTGTTCTTGGGTACATAAGATCTCAAGTAATTGAGGCTAATACAATAATAATAATAATAATACCCACACAGGGAGGAAAGTCTTGACAGGCAGAAGGCAGTTTGTTGCTAGGCTGTGTCCAGAAGCACACCAGGCTAGAGCTCCCAGCTGGTATTCAGGCTGCATCAAAAGCTGCAGCATCTGCTCAAAGCACTGACATGTTGCAGATTACCTCTTCTCCTGTGGCATCCAGGACTCCATCACCTCCCTGGGACCACTTCCTCTCAATGTCCCTGGCTCTTAATCCCTCCTTCACAAACCCAATGTCAGAAAGCAGCTCTGTGAACTGTCTTTTCAGACTGGCAATTTCCTATAAAGGAAGAAAGGTCTGTGATGAGAGACCCACAGAGGCAAGGGAGCCAACAGCTTGCTTGGTTCAGGCACCAGAACACTGCCTCAGTGTCCTCAACCAGTCCCTGCTCGTGGCCACAGAAACAGACTGACCTGAAGAACTCTTCCCGATAAGAAGTTCTCCCTGCAATAGTTGTAGCTTGCCTGAGAGCCCTCTTTGGTGCTTAAACGCCACCCCTAAAGAAAAGAGCAAACCTTGAAGTATCACAGCTAGAATTTCAGTGCATTACTGATCTCTGACAGACTAATCATTTTTAGCTCACCTTATATGCCTGGAGAAGAGCCAGATAGTCACTGTTTCCTACTGCAAAGTCCAACTTCTTTTTGTTTGCTTCTTCCCTTTTATCCCATGGGGACACCTGGCAAAGCAGGAACAGATCAATCTCACAATGTAACTGCTTCTTACGCTCACTTCCAATTCTTATACCAAATCTGGACAAAACAGACTGGCTGCACTTCATATTTGTTAACTCTAATAACTGCACTGTTTCTATTGCTTTGTGTCACTGCTGTGTGATTTTCATCGTCTGCTTAATAACCATTCTTCTGATGAGCACTGCATTAAGCACATAAACAAGGGAGGCTAAAAAGGAGAACAAAAGCACTTGAGTGAAGTACACTGCAGTTTACAGCAGCATTCCCTGCTATATGAAAACGTACTGCTTCCAAAGCTGGCAACACGACTCACAATACTTACAAAGGGAGACTTAAAAGCCAGACTGGCTGCGATTGTGAGGGCAGGATCCAGGCAGCGGAAGATGGTGCCAAACAGCATTAGTTTGCCAATCCTGACATCGACAGGCAGGGAGGCCAAGTGATATCCCAGAGGGGTGAGCTTTTCATCTGGAGTTAACGCTCCTAAGTCTTGTAGTCGCAGCTTTGATGCCCGCAAAGACTCAGTTCTGGGGGGCTCAATTAGTTGTGATAAGACAGAATGAAGGCTCTGTGCAGAAAACATCTCCAGAATCTTAATTCTTCAGGAGGGGACAAAAAAATTGAAAGAAGGCAGCTTAGTTCCACAGATGAGATGCCAGAACAAGCGTTTCTCAAAACCACAGAAAATCTATTTTCAAGAACACAGCCCCTTGGAGAAGTTCTGTAAAGCATGACTAAAGTCAGCACAGTCAGGAAGAACACATCTTTACTTATCAAGCAGGGTTTAAAACGAAGCTTTTTCTGAAAAAAATCTTGTTTCCTTTTCATATAAGGGGACACACAGAGTGAGGAAAGAGCAAGAAGGCCTCTTCATTTAGTATTGGTGGTGTTGTGCTGGATTCAGGTTGTGGATTTATTGCATTGCATTGCCCAACAACTCCAAGTGGGAATTTAGCATAGAGAGAGAAACATGCTGTGGGTCCTGAGCACAGGAATGCAAATATATTCTCAGGGGTGAGAGAACTTTTTCTTAGTGCTAAGCACTGTACAAGAAGTAGGGAGATCTGGGACACAGCACAATTAGATCTCTGGATACTGAGACTGTGATAGTGAGATCAAGAGAATCTGAAACCTCCAAAGCAAGTTCCTAAGTTTTGTGATGTTACTGAGGGAACTCAATTCCTTAACAAGGGCATTTTGGATGCTTCCTGTTGGAGAAAGGATGTTCTCTCAGGTAGCACAGAAACAACAGCTCACCTTAGACAAAGCTGCTCCAAGGGCACTCTCTGTATTTCTGGTAACTGCTCCTTTATGAGCTGATGGTTATAGTGATGGCTACTGAAAAGATGGAAGCAGACACCTGAGGCTACACGGCCTGCTCGTCCTTTCCTCTGCAGAGCATTAGCTCGGGACACAAATGTGTCCTCCAGACTTTCCATTCCTTTGCTTGGGTCGTATCTGCAGGGGAGCAAGAAACAGGCTTAGATTCATGGGCAGAGTATGAACAAGCTGGAGCCGAAGCAGACACATGCTGCCAACCTCTGTATGACCCCAATTCCCACCCCTGCAGCTGATGTGGGTCCAGACTGGCCCCCCACCTCCTAGCAGCTTTCTGCAGATGAAGCTCCTTCAGGTTCTTCCCAGCTCTTTGCACAGAGCAGGAATGAATCCCAGTACCTTTTCTCTTTCATTTTTCCAGAATCAATCACATAGACCACATCATCAATGGTGACAGATGTTTCTGCAATGTTGGTAGAGATGATGATCTTGGTAACTCCTGCAGGAGGCCGGAGGAACACAGACTGCTGTTCTTCACTGGACAGGGAAGAATGAAGTGGATAAACAACGCACCTGGAGGGAAGGAACGAGAGCATACTCAGCACAGCTCAGCTCTTTCCCTCCTGGGAACAGTCTGCCTGGATGCACTTTTGCACTGCTAGCACCACACACTGCACACAGCCATTCCAATTTAGGTAAAAAACAGCAAACCTCTCTGCCTATCCACTTTAAGACATGCTCTAAGGGAAGGAGGTGAAGTTTGCAGAAGGGACAGGTCTCAGAATGGAGCTGAAAAAAACCACTGTCTCCCGTGGACAGTCTAGAACTCATAATGCCAGACTGGAAAAGATCACTCCAGTCAACTTTGTCAAAGGCAGCTGTGTAACTACTGTTTAGTCAAGGAGATCCAGTTCCATCTCCAAGTAGCAATCTATCATCAAATAGAACTGCAGTAACAGCTTTTCAGGAGACCTTCTGAAAGGGAACAATAGCTGAGGTGAAGTTTCCAACAGTCCACTGGGTCATGTGGAGTGCAAAGTGGAGTAACTCATCACTAGGATCTCTGAGAACTACAGCAGGTAACAAAACTGACACCTTTCCAACTTCTGAGATGAGAAGAAACAACAAACAGAGCCAATCAGACAGTCGAGCAGGAATTACCTTGACTGGGTCACATCACATACTCACACATCTAATAAACTTAATTTGTCTCTTGATAAAGGCAGGAAGCTGCTCTTTATTTTTAACGGGTTAAGACATCACTTGGGAGTTTCTGTGCCTTACCTCTTGCTGTGCCTGTTATTAAAAAGGGCATTAGACTGGAGCTGCTCGTAAAGCATCTTGATTTCTGCTAGACCAGGCAAAAATATCAACACAGCACCTAAATATGTCAATTCAGAAAAAGATAACAATCACTCAACAGAAATAACAGTAGGATATGTAGTTAACGTGCAGAAGGCCCAAGGCAAAACTCCTAATACGTGCTGCAGTTCTTGTAAAAAAGCAAACAGGCTGCGACCATTTCTCACCAAAGACTTTTCCAAAGTAGGCAGTTCTTACTTTCCTCATCCTATGCATACTGGGGCTTTTGTCTCTCAGAACACAAAACATTATCCTGAGGCTGTCTACGAGGGCACAATCTCTGAGAATCTACCTCTGTTCATCTCCCAGTGTGAGATACCTGGGGGGTATGAATGTTTGCCATCAACTATCCACTCCAGCAAGGCTTCAATTAATTCCAGATTAACTTTGTCCAAGTCCATGACAGACATTGTTTTCAACACTGCCTTGTTAACCCCTGAGGGAAAAGAAAAACACAGTTAAGTTCATCTCTCATAAAAATACACCTGCTTGATACAGCCAACCAGAGTGGCTGCATAAACTCACACAACTCAGCCTCAGCAGCACCTGGTTGCAGAGGCAGCCTCACGAGTCACTCTGTTCCAGTTTTTCTCATACCTTACCAGGGTTCACATTTGCCCTGTATAGAGCCTAGACCAGAATTTATCTGTGAGCTGAATAATTCACATCAATGGAGGGGTGGCAGGAGGGAGAAGGAAGGGATTGTCCCTTCCTCTCCTAGGAAGAAAGGCTGAGGGAGCTGGGCTTGTTTAGCCTGGAGTAGAGAAGGCTCCAAAGAGATCTCACTGAGGCCTTCCAGTGCTTGAGGGGAGCTTATAAGCAAGAGGCAGATCTGTTTTTATGTGGTCTGATAGTGATGGGACAAGGGAAGATGGCTTTAAGCTAAAGAGGATATTTAGATTAAATGTTTAGGGGGATTTTTTCCACAAAGGATGGTGAGGCCCTGACACAGCTGCCCAGAGAAGCTGTGGTGCCCCATCCCTGGAGGGGCTCAAGGACTGACCAGATGGGGCCCTGGGCAGCTGGGCCCATGGCAGGGGGTTGGAAATAGATATCTTTAAGGTCTCTTTCAATCCAAGCCATTCTATGATTTACTGACACCTTCTCAGGCTCTCTCTTTTCCCTTCCAATGTTTCTTACATCAGCTCAAAAACAGATCAATCCCATTACTGTTCTGAGATGCTAAATGTCCAGCAGGAACATGAAAAGCAACTGAGAACAATGATCTCACTCACTGCCACTGGGGAGCTCACCACGAGGGTGTGCAGGAAGGAATTATTCAGGACAAAACACAGGGAGTATTTTGATGTTGAGGGGGGGGGGGGAAGTTAATGGAAAGGTCTGCCCACTTCATTAAGCCTTTCACAGGGAAGGCTTGTGATGCTGAAGTGATCTTGATCCTCGAGGCAGATGCATGCTAAGCATTATGTAAAGCTGCTCCAGCAAGAACAAATAAAGAGAGGAAACTCTAAGTCAACAAGCTATCCAGAAGGGGATGGAAATAGACAGCAGCTGAAAACTGCCCCTTTTCAGACGCTTAAAAACTGTTTGTGGTGCAGATGTTCATTATGGTTTAAGAAAATGAAAAGGGTTTTTTTGTCATTTCAAAGCTTACAAGAGGTTTCTCATCTCATCTAGAAAGCAGCAACTTGCTTAGCTTCATAGAATTCCAAATTACACACCTGCACTCAACATGCAGTACTATCTGCTAGCATAATATGTTGGCTTACAAATGCTATCTGCAAACCTACTAGATTTAAGAAGGGGCTCACCTTTGTATCGTTTAAGTAGCTGCTTCAGAGTTAATTTTTGGTCTGGCTCTGAATCCTTGACAGCTGAGTCAGTGTCCTCCAGCAAGCCAGCACGTCTAAGGTCCTCCTCCACCTCTTCAAATGCAGTTCTTTTGTGTCTTGCAGTCTGTTTGTTTTCTTGCTTTGTCTTGCGCCTGTAGGGACTGCTGCCCTCTAAAACATACCTGAGCAGCAGAAGAACATTCAGTGACACTGAAAGCCCAACAGTCTCCATCACATATTTAGCTACAGAGAGAGTATCAAAACTATGCAAAGTTCCTCTCAGATTTGCATGTCATTATATTTCACACTTATGGCAATTCATGGCTCCAGCTCCATTGTAAGGACAGGTGAGGCAGTCCTTCTGAAATAGGTTCAGTTTTAATGGTGGAAGGGCATGGCAAAGCAAGCTGTTAGGCCCCAGCACAACTCAAGTTATTGGGTAACACACTTTAGTGCCAAGGAGTTCCAGAATAACCTATGGCCAAGAAAGTGCAATCACTTGCACTACAACCTTTCTGTCCCACGCTAGCTAGTCCTCAGTGCTGAGAGTTTTAGCCAGCTTTGGGGTGAAGGGAGAGGTGTCCTGCTATACTGGGACATTGGTCTTTTAAATGAGAAATACCCGGACTCCAAATGTGACCTAAACTAAGTGAGCAGCTCAGAGCAACAATCTGCATTTAACTTAAAACAGCTGATCCATTTACTATCTGCAATTCTGAGCTGCTGTGACTCTCCAGTAGCCACAGGTGGTAGCAGGAATCTTTGTCTCACCTTCTGCTGCAGGGTAGGGCTTAACAAAAAGGAAATACTGCAATTTTTCACCTTCAGCAAAGGAATCTAACATCTCATATTTCACATGCTTGACAATATCTTACCAGCACTGAAACAAATGAGTGGATGAGGAGGTAAGTATGTCAATACATGAGCACTAACAAACTCCTCATGGTAAAGTTCAACTCTTCTTGAGTATTGACATGGTATCTAATGCAGAGAAGGTTGTTTTGGCACGGTACTTTAGTCCCTGCAGCACTATAAAACATTGTGCTGTAGCAGAACTTTGAGTTTTCAAGCAATAGGGGTATCTGAGAGTATCTCTTTATTATTTTATTTATGCACAGATGCAGTGCAGTCAACAGTGCAGCTTTAAATGTCAAATACATCTGGGACAGTTGGGCAATTTTGTACCTTGTCATTGCAATCACATCTTCCAGAAAAAATTGATCCACAGGAAATGTTCGACCTAAAAGGGAATGTAAGAAAGTAAATCTACATGCCACAGAAGAGGGAAAAGACAGAAGATGGCAATTATGTCATGCAGCCTATGATTTCACAAACTGACTTCACCACTTTCATCCCTAATCCACCTTTGTGACCTAAAAAGCATAACGTGGGACTCATCTACATCCATCTGTGCTCTTCAACCATTTCTGTCTAAATGAAACAGCAGATGTTTTCCAAGCACGCTTTGGAAGCACACACATACACGGTGGTCAGAGAAGGGCTGGCACCCTTACAGGAAGGGTAAGCTGTGGTGAGATGAGCTCAGGGAACTGTGTCATGTACGTCTTGTTGCCTTCAGCTTCTGGGGAGGGAAATTCTGGCAGTTTAAAAAAAGCATCAAAAATAGTCCACTTCCAAGACTTTTCTGATAAAAGTCATCAGCCTTCCTGTTCAAGGCCCTGTAATTGCAGGTATTGTAGAAACCCACATCTTGCAACTATTAGAAAATTACCTCTTTGCTTAGAACCCAAGTTAAAAATCTTTAATCTTTTTCCCCCTCAATACTGATATACACAGAAATATAGAAACACTTCACAAGCAGAAAAAACAACAGCAAACCTCAAAAGCAACAAATACTGATGAGATAATAAAAATGACTGCTTTCACCTGGTATGTTAATAATTGGACAGGAGTGAAAGTACTGAGAAAAAAGCTCTGCATTCAAGGTGGCACTCATTAGGATAATGCGCAGGTCTGGTCTCTGAACCATGATATCCTTCAAAACCAGCAGTAAGAAGTCACTGAAGAAAACAAGCAAAAGACATTTGAACTTCTTCAGTGTTAGTTTTCAGATCTGTCTTCCCACCCTATTCCCTCCGCTTTCAGTAGCATGGCACTGGCATCACCATCACAGCATGAGCTTCTTACAGCAGCTGGAGGCTAACGACACTGAGTTAGAGGCAGCCAATCTACTCAAGCAAGGACAGACAGTCAGCAGATACCAATGCCTTCAACCAGCTTCAGATGAGCCAAGAAAGGCAGCGGTCACGATCTGGTAACAAAGGAGGAATCACTTAGCCCTGTTTGAGGATCAGGGCTGGCTGAACATTCCAAAGGAGGCGACCTCCAAGCAGAGACCCTTCCCTTACAGCTGCCAGCTCTTACATGAGGTGAGGTTCTGGTGGCACAGCTGAATTGCTCACACCTGTGCTCCCAGAGCTGGCTACACCCCTCAGCAGGTGCTCAATCACTGCTTCAGGCTGTGACCTAACAGTTCCCACTCAGTTTATTTTCTAGCCTTTCTTTATTAGAGGGTCAGGATCACTTAGCAAATTTATTTAAACACAAAAAAGCTGTATGTACTGCATTTCAGTACTTCACAGGGAAAGCACTGAAGAAAAGAACCCTTGCCACCTAGTTTACAGAAAGAAAAAAGTTCCCACACAGCTACTTGAAGAACTGTGGTATTTTGAGAAATCTGAAACAAGGGACGAGTGAGAACCAGAAAACTCTGGTTAAAAAGTTACCAAATCCCCCACTCCCATCCCAAACCTCTTCTCAACACCACTACAACATGATGGCAGATTGGAAGAACAGAATTTGAAGGAGGTGTGCTCTCTTTACAAGCTGCTGCAACACAGCACATCACAACACACCGACAGCCTTAAGATAAAAACCTTAAACCAGACTCCTTCCACCAGCCCATTATTACTGCCACAAACAGCTTCAGATATCACATCCTCATCATCACCTCTTTCCAATTGTTTCATCCTATAAGCAAAATGAAGAAACACAACCCACCTTTCCTCCGTTCTTTCATGAACCTCATCAACAATAACGTGTGTAATTCCCTGCAGAGTCAGATCACCTTCAAGCCTTCTCAGCAGCACTCCTGTAGTGCAGTACAGCAGCCTGGTAGCTGAGGACTGGAAAGGTGAAACAAAGCACTCAGATGGACCCTGCACAAGTGCAAAGAGTACATGTGTAAAGCTTCCTCTGAGAGCTGGGTATGATAGAAAGGAAGCAAACAAGCCTTGATGGAGACAAGTCTGGACAAGTTTTCTTTGCTGATTAAAACTTAAGAGCACCTGCTTCATACCAAGGGGGCACTGCCAACTGTAAGTGGTAAACAAAGAACTGCTTTTCCTTTGGAAGCTGCTTTGGGATAACCAACTCCATCCCTAGAAAGATTTGGTAAATGTGAACAAACAGTTCTAAATGTTTATTGGAAAAAAGCAATCACCTGGAACGCAGATAAAATTTCACTTCTAGGACAGCTGCTTACATTCAACTCCCCCTTCTGGCTCCACTAGGAGATGAATGGAAACAAGCACAGAAATGAAGTCAGTAACCTTAGATAACCTAGAGGAAGAGTATTTCCAGTACTGAGCCTCACACTCTCAGACCCTTCACCCATTGTCTCAATAGAGACAAACAATACAAGACATAGAATTGCACTCTTTCTGTGAATGGACTGTGCAACTTGGGGTGAAATAATAGATATATATATATAAAAATATAAAATATGGTTGATACTGATTTGCTGATCTCACTCTAAGGTGGATATAGGACAGAGATTCTGTATCGTAGACAAGCACTGAACATGTTTCAATAGAGCTAAATGAAAGCAAACAAGCAAAGCATACACACCTTCACACTTTCTAAGCGGATCTGATAGCCAACAGTAACTCCAACCCTTTCTGTTCTCTCTTTGGCCACACGTTCAGCCACAGAAATGGCAGAGATCCTGCGGGGCTGAGTACAGATGATGTTTGCAACTGAGTTTGGAGAACCTTGCAATGAGGCATCCAAAATAAACTGAGGAATCTGAGTGGTTTTCCCACATCTGCATGACAAAAATCAGGCACCAATTAAAACACAATGACAAAAAACAAAACTCAACAAAAGGCACACACCTTTCATCCACAGAAACTGGCTGCATTCCACCTGCAATCTGCTTTATTCCATTAATGTCATACTTCACATGGACTTCATCTAAGATTGCTGCCACTGGTCAGGAGCGAATGACAGCCCTAACCTTTTCTCCCACATAAACTTTCAAGCAACTAATTTTTGAAAAGGCATAGCAAGAGCAGACTTGAATCAAGTACAAACAAACAACCTCTTTTTTGGCACCACAGTCGTCTGGAAAGGACATAAAACCATTACAGAGTGTCCAAAGGAGGGCTACAAAGGTGGTGAGGGCTCTAGAGGATGAGGAGCCCAGAGCACAGGAGGCTGAGGGGAGGCTGCATGGCAGCCCATGCCTTTCTCACAAAGCAGAGTGAAGGGGCAGCACTCATCTCCTCTTTCTGGTGACCAGTGATAGAACGTGAGGGAACAGCATGAAGCTGTGAGATGGTTGAATGTCATGAAAAGGTTCTTCACCAGAGAGTGGTTGTGCACTGGAACAGGTTCCCCAAGGCACTGCTCATTGCATTGAGCTGCTGAGCTCAGGAAGCATCTGAAAAATGCTTACAGACATAGGGTCAGACTTTGGATGGTGCTGTGTGGAGACAAGAGTCGGACTCAATGGTCCTTACAGGTCCCTTCCAACTCAGAATATTCTATCATTCCATATGTTTCATATTCTTCTGTGTATAGTTTATTACATAAAGTCTGTGTGCACAACCACGCCCTTACCCTGTCATGCCACTCACAACAAGAACTTGGTGGCTTGTCAGCAAATCAAGAATAGTTGCTCTCTCTTGCCACGCAGGGAGCTTCTGCCTTTCATGCAACATGGACTGAAAGCGTCTAGAAGACTGAAACACAAAAACAATTAAGAAAGTGGTATTTGTGGTGCCCTAGATTCAACAATATTGGATATTAACAGCCCTTTTGACCTTAATGAGACATTCTGCAGACAGTAACCCAGTTTTTTTTTTTTTCCTTGCATCAAACTTTTCTAATAAATAGAGCAAAAGGATATTTTCTAAATTTCTAAAACTCCAAACTAATGCTGCTGTCATTCTGTGAAGCATTTGATGTATCTAAGCATGCAGAAGCAGTCTGAGCAAGCTTCTTCCAGGACAGGCAATCTGATAGTCAGGTGAAAGGTCCCAGATAACAACAACTATTGATTTCTCCCTTCTCATTATCCGACAGTGGTGAAACACCTTGGCAAGATTCCCTGCAGGTTGCTCAAAGGTAACAGGATCCTATCTGATGAACCAGCAGCTTCTGCACTGAGAACAAGATGCAATTTGTTTGTAAACAACTAACACAAATAAATAAATAAACCTAGTCTGTATCTCTTCTGAAACAACATTTTGCACAGTGTATTTCATTCATTCTCTTGCAGGGGAAGTACACAACTGGTGACAGGTGTTAGACATGTTTGCCAAACTAATGGAAGATGAGCAACTTGGAAGTAACAAAACAAAAAGAGGAACACAGCAGCCCATTGTTTTTAACTGCATGGATGAAAAGAGATGTTCTGCTTTGTGTACTATACCTTTTTCAGCCGAAATTGCAAACAGATTTTAACATTTTCATTATACAGAGATTTTGAGTGGACATCATACTTTCTCGAAAGCTTTTTCTTGAGGTTCACATAACTCTCATTCTCCACAATGACTTGTTGGGGCTCATCTTCCTCCTCTTCTTCTGGCACCTCTTCCTCTGGAGGCTCTGACACTGCTAGGGCTTGAAACAGAGAACATATATTCAGGTATTATCAAGACAGATAACTCCATCAGCACAACAGAGAAGAGACATGTTCCAGTAGTGGCCTCAGTAAAGAGCCTTGCTAGACAGGAGAAGAGGACCTGTAGGACAGTTTTGGACACACATTCAGTTCAACACCACCAGCAAACCTCCCCTCACCCCATCAAAGCACAACTTCTTCATCCCTCTTGTCACAACATGTGTCCCAGCTGTGCCATGCAGCACTGTGGTCTGCATGGCCATGTGGCAAACCTGACTGGGAACTAGTCTGCTCCAATTCACTGCACAACTACTGGTATGCAGCACTGTGATGGTAACACCAGCCTAAATTGACTAAAACTACACTGTAGCGTTAAGTGGTAGGCCACTGCCAAGGACTTCTAAGCCAAGGGTGAAACTAGAAACGATACTTTGGTACTTAGTGGCTAGCGATTCAAATAGGATTTGCTCACACAGTAAGCCACTCCTCAAAAGTTTCAAGGCTGCGTTTTTCAAAGCCAAGTATTTTATAACACAAGGAAATTTCTTTGAAAGCCCTTATTTCAATTTCTGGAACAAAGCTATTTTTCTGTGGAGTTGTTAAGAAATTGTGTAACCTATTTTACTATAACAAAACAACAACAACAAAAAAGTCAATAAAAAACAGGATGATGCTATTCAGGTGCTCTAAATTGTGATGGCATTATTCTTGTAAGGCTTCTTTAAGAAAATTTACCTTAGATAAAACAGCTTTGGAATTGGGAGTTGGAAGGTAAACTATGCCACGCAGTTGCTTGTCACCCTGCCAGAAGTGACACAGGGTCATAACTCTCCCCATGAAATTTATCTAGCTGCATGTGCTTGCAAAAGAATAAGAAAGAGGTACCTAGAGAACCCTTTGAGATTTGCCTGCAACACTTACTACGTGTGAAATCCAGCTTACACAAAATTAGTTGTGAGGAAGAGCAGGTGTTTTTTTTCCCCTAAAAAGATGTTGCTGTGTTGATGGGCAGCAGATGTGTGAAAGCTTATAAATAACCTTCCCCATTACCTTCCAAACACACTTCTGAACACACACCAGGTCATTTTCAAGTGAGCTCACACCACATCTCTCCATGGCATTTTACCCATTATGTTGGAACACAATGTATTACACCATCAAGGCATTAGCTGTGCACTCCTTTACCTCACTTGCAGCCAACAGAAAACCCCTCCCCTGCAGCTCTACTAAGCAACTTCCTGAGGCACAAATTATGGACCTGGCTCCCCACATGACCCTCACCTCCAGAAATAGATTTGGAACAGATGCCAGAATTGTGCTCCCTGCCTTCTCTTTCTATGCCCAGAAATCCTAGATGAAAATGTGGTGTACCTTCTGATATTTGATGTGAGCCAGGGGCAGACTCTGTGTGGAGCTTTACTGGAGGTGGTGCCAGATGGGAAACAGGAGGAGCACTATATCTGTGCTGTGTGTTTTCAAGTAACTCGCTTATTTCAGATTCATCTTCTAGGGAAGTCACTAATGCATACACCACCGGTTCATTGGACTCTGCAGCTATCAGAGCCTTTCCAAAAAGGAATTCAGCAATGTGCAGACGACAGGCAAGAGGTAGATTCTCATCGGTGGTGTAAAATGCCACAAGAGGTGCCTGGAGTGGATACTTGTTTTCTTCAGGAAATCTTACTTCAAGTTCATATACGGGACCATCGCTGTTAGGTCTGAGGTGAGAATCATCCACGGAGCTCTTGGCTGATCTCAGTGGGTGGTTTGGAGGGAACTCATGTCCAAATCTGCATTTTGAGCCAAATCTGCAGCCTCCTTGGAGATAAAACTTACATATTTCTTTTGAAGACTGCTTGGCCGTGTCCCTTGCACAACCGCCCTTCTGTTTAGACTTGCTGAGCCTGTTTGTTAGGTACTCCAGTTCCAAACTAAACGTCCAAACTCTGTTTTGAATTCTTTCTACAAATTTTTCTCCATAGATTGATCGTAGGGCAAAAGCTTCTTCTTGTCTCTGCTCTAAACATTCTTCTCGACTGGTCTGAGCAGCTGTTGCAGAAATCTGCATCTTCTCTCCGTATCTCTCAGCAAAGCACTGCAATAGCAAATGCTCCAAAGATGCCCCAATGTTACCATTGCAGGATCTCAGTATGGCTCTGCAACGCTCACTGTCAAACCCATACCTACAACACAGAGGCCACATGGCAACAAGTGAGTGACAGAGTACTCTTACTTACTATTAGTAAACATGAGTGATGCCTGAGCTTTCCCAATGCTTGCTTCATTATCTTAGAGAAAGAATCAAAAACTGTTCTATAAAAATGCCAGAACTGTTTAATTTCATAAAACCATTATTCTAAACTCACCCACTTGAGGATCAAACTTTAAGAAAATACAGACTTAAAAGTTCTGAACACAGACTCTCCCTGGAGTCAAATGGGATTCCAAGCACTGAGGATTTACAGTGCTGAGACAAATAACTCACCTCCTCAGCATACAAATGAGTCACTAAAAATAATCACCTGGAGAGTTTGTGCACAGCAAATGGAGACACTTCACTTTCAGCAATTTTGGGTGCAGCTGCCTCAGCGGAGAACCGAGGTGTGACATCAGAAACTTCCTGATCTGTTGACCAGCACTGTTCATCATCGAGGTAATCAGGTTCATTATCTTCGCCGGAACTAGCTACTCTGATAAAAAGTTACCAAATTAAAGTGAAACAAAATTATACTGCTGAACAGATACAACGCTGCATCCCTGCAATTTCCAATCCTCCACTTTAATGAGGAATTGTACTTCCCCTTTCCCTGGGTTAACATCATAGAGTAGATTCAAAATCACATGACTTGACATCAAATTAAAAGTGATGGGGAAGAAAAGAATACCATTTATTTTTCTAACAGTGCCTATTATCGCATTTAGAAGGTTAAACTAACTCTGATTCAGGAGCCAGATCCTGCCCTTGGAGCTCTCGAAGGAGTTCCTTCACTCTTCTCTGATTTTCTGTTGTCATATGTATGGTCTGCAGAGGCATTTTGGCTTCAGGTCTTTGTTTCGTTTGCCCTCCTCTTCTGGCAGAGGCACTTGATCTAAAAATTAAAAAAGAAATCAATGGCTTATTTGCCTGGCTACATAACATTGGCTGAACAGGGGTGTGAAGCTGAACTTCAAGACTCAACTGAAACTCTAAATTTCAAAACAAGAAAACCCTGTACTTCAAAACAGACACTCCCATTACCAAAGCGGTGTGCACCTGGATGAATGAACACAAGAATGATTACATGACCATGATGTGTGCACCTGCGTCACATCCAAAGTGATTTAGGTATTTTCAGACTACAGTACAACCAAGTTTCTAAGCTAGATAGGTCACAATACTTGAAGGATACCAAATTCATCCAATTGCTGCTTATTTTCCATGATCCAGCTTCTGCTTTGGGATACAAATAAATGAAAGTGCTGTGCTTGTGAGCGTCTTCTGATCAAATATGTTTTGAAATTACTTCATGGGCAAAGAAGAAAATCAGAGCCTCAAACCTTTTAAGAACCTTCCTAGCTATAAAATGCTAGGTTTATGAAAAAATACAAGTAAAGGTTGCTTCACACTTGACAGCTTCAGTATCCCTTCACTCTTGTACATATTCGAATGCACCCAAAAACATGGCTCCAAATCATCCCCAACACCTCTGTTATTTCCAAACCCACAAATAATGGAAGGACCTGGTTTCCAGCCTCGGTTCCTCGAAGAGACAAAAATCATCTCCATCATCCCAAAATTTGGTTGAACATTTCCTATTTCCACCAAGCTGAGGTTTGTTTGAACAGCCGCTGCTGCCACCTCCTCCTCCTCTCCCTTTTCCTCCTCCTCTTCCTCTTCCTCCTCCTCTGTTGGGCCTTCCTCTCCTCTTTGCTCCTGAGCTCATTTTTCTTGCTGAGGAGGAGAAAAGAAGAAAAAAAGTAGCCCTTAGTTATGGAGGTGTGTAACATGAGTGATCTTAAAGATGGTACTCAAAAATAGTATACAAGATGGTACATTTGGATAAGTCTATACAGATGGTGCACAAATAACACAAAAAGGAAAATGGCTCACCTTTCAGATGACAAAGGCTCACGGTGGACTCCACGTAGGAGGGATCTCCAAGAAGAGATCCTTTCCTGGTGGTGGTCAGCCCTTAAATGGGGCTTGGGGAGAGGTGGAGCCAGGCTCCCCCCCTTCAATCACACAGGTATTATCACCTCCACCTGTGTCCCCATGGCTGACTCAATGCTCACCTCAGGTGACCAATCAGTGGTTCAGGTTGTGATTCAGCAGTTCCCTTACAAGGTGACATAGTACAAAATAACCATCTGGGTGCACACTGCTTTTCCAAGAGGAAAACAAAAGAAGCTCTCTTCTCAAAACACAGTTAATCACCTGTGTGCTCACACACTTATATGTGCCTGAAGCAAAGCACAGTCCTCCAGAACACTGTTACACAAGTTCTGTGGTTTTAGAACTCAAAAGAGATCCAAATTTTTCTCACAGCGACTCTAATTGCAGGTCCTGAGAAAACAGGGTGAGCATACCAGCAGTGCTGCCCAGCCCCAGAGCCTCAGATCTGTCACTGTGATGGTGCTTCCTTGAGTGTGGGAGTGCAAGGTACAAACCTCCATGGGACATTTCACAGCAGAGACTTTAGAACTGCTCCTGACCTATTCCTTCTACAAAGAGCTGCCCAGACAGCAGAGCAGCCAGGCAGAGGGGTGGCGAGGGAACCCTCCTCACAGCAGCACCTCCAGCAGCTCCGAGGAGAGCCCCTCAGAGCAAAGCAGCTGTTATCACTGACAGCAAAACCCCTCAATATCAACATGTGCCCCAGCACCACGACCCTGCGAGGTTTTTTTACAAGGGCACGTAGTAATAGGGCACGGGGGTTGGTTTTAACTGAAAGACGGCAGATTTACGTAGGTTACGAGAAAGAAACTCTTTGGCACGAGAAGGGCCCTGGCACTGCTGCCCAGAGAAGCTGCGGCGCCCCATCCATCCCTGCAGGCGCCCATCGCCAGGCTGCGCGGGGCCCCGGGCAGCTGAGCTGCTGGGAAGCGTCGCTGCCTACATCAGGGCACGGATACAGGCGGTCTTTAAGGTCCCTTCCAACCCAAAGCGCTCCGTGAGAGCTCCCGCAGGGACAGCCGAGCACCTCAGTGCCCCCTCTCCCCTCAGCCCACGTTCCCGCTCCCGCCGCCCTCCTCACCGGCCCCGCCGCTGCTCGCCTCCACCCGGAAGTTGCCGCCTTCCTCTTCCGGTCCGCCAGCCTGCATAACAACGGCGGACACTTCCGCATGGCAACCACGGAGGATACGCTGTCCCCCCCCTTCCTCCTGCTGCTCTTTCTGGCGCTGCCGTTTTTAAAGTGTCTTTCACGTTCCCAAACAAAGACAGGGCAGAGGAACAGCCCCGCGCTGCTCCAGCCAGCTCTGCTCACCCCACGGGTCCCGCTGGGGGCAGCCCGCCTGCAGGAGATCCAAGAGGTGCCCTTCAGGAGCTCACAGTTGCTCTTTTGTTGCCCCAGTGATGTTTTAAGTGAAAATACCCTGATCTTTTCCTAGAAGGGGAGTGCAAAAAGACACCTGAGGGTTTGTTCCGGAGGAACAATGCTCACACACAGTTCCAATGGAGTGATGCACATCAGTAGCTGGTTAAATGATAAGGTAATTGTAAGTATTCCTTCATTTCAAACTTTGTCTGGGCTTGGAATGTCCCACCTCACCCATTCTCATTCCCTGAGAAGGACTCAACACCACTGGGGAACCTTGCCACAGCTCAGCCTGAAGACTTCAGATATGGAGTATTTGGACATCTTGCTGCCTCCTCAGGCTCCCACAGATACACCAGTCACTGCTGGCCCTGCTGAAACACCAAGGCAGTGGTGCCCTGCTAATGGGCTGCATGTGCACAGTGTGCTGGACGCATCCTACCTGTGTGTATACGTACCCCACACACACCTCCTTTGACCAAACAGTACAGCTCTGGCCATCAATGATACACCGTTTTTGGCTGTCCTTAGTTGAGTTTTCCAGATGGATTATTAAATACACAACAGCTTCTTATTTTCTTGATACTGGAGACATCTCTGAAATGAGAGAAATAAGAGACAGAAGTTAAGAAATAGCATCTTTATTAGATTTAGTCTGTCCTTTTCTCACTCTTATTCAAGAACATATGCTACAAACATGCTTGGCTTAGTGGTCGAGGCTGAATAAATGAAAGACTTGCTTTGCCTTGACTCACAGAAAGAAATTCCAGAAAACATAATTAACCCCTCAGGCTGTCAGTGTAGGTTATTTGTAGAGCTGCAACAATTCCCTGCTGCACAGATTGTAAAGGTCCTGTGAGATTATCAGCAGAGGAAAGATTTAATGGATGCTTGGTCTGGTTAGAAACTCCAAGCTGTTCTCTAAAATGCTTTTAGAGGTAGGAAGCAGTCTAAATCTTAAAAACAGTCACTTACCTGAATAGGATAGCAGGGTCACAGGGGAGAAATCTGAAAGAATACTGCCATAAAAAGAAATAATACCATAAGCATAAACATTAACTCTTTATCCATCATCTCTCACTAAATGCAGATGAATGGTACTAGAAGACTAGAACATCCTTCTGGGGCTGTTTATGAAGGTGAGTTCAAGGACAGCATGTATCACAGAGCAGGAACCTACACATTTCCAAGTAGAGCAAAGTACATCGGACCATTCCATGAAAACAAGTATGTTTGAAATGGAAGTTTTTTTCTGTGAGTTTTGATTTCATAAGGTACAAAGTCAACATAAAATTCATCCAGCGTGGAGTATGTTTCCCTTGCTACCACTGAAGCATGCACTGGCTACCTGTGATTGTGGATCCCAGCTATACCCATCTCAGCAGATCAGCCAAAAGCTGGTGATCCGATCTCAGTCAAAAGTTTTCAAGATGGTTATCACAGACACCCACTGTTTGCTGTGTTACCAGTCTCTGAGCTCAGGCAGAATTCAGAGGAATAGAACATTTCAGGCCCCTTTCCGAGTTTTTTCAAGCTGTCTGCCTATAGACACATGCAGAAATACAGATCAGTTCTGCCCTGATTGTCAAGTTTTTGCTTACTTATTTTTGAGGTAAAGTATAAATACTGTAGAGATGAAAAAAAGGCAGACCTTTATTTCTGTCTCTCAGAATTAAGTATTTTAGTGTCACTCATATTAAACAACATTGAGCTAATTTAATTTCACTAAGGGTGTTTTGAATTGCAAAAATGCCATATATTTTCCTAAGAAATTTATACCCATTCATAATCCAGAAAACAGATTTAATGAGAAAAGTAACTGTAGAAATTCATATGAGAATGTTCGTGTTTATTCCCCTACTGACCAAAAAGAACTGCCACAGTAGTGCAGAAGTATGGCTAATTTTTTTAATAATTAGACACTAAAGAAATTAAGCACTTGCAGAACATACCTGAATACAAAATGGGAATCTGTTATATTAAACTCAAATTTTTGGTGGAAAGTTGAAGGCATTTTTCACAATTAGCTGGCATGGTAATATTTGCCACAGAGCTGCTGCCCTTTGTAGTCACACTGAATGTCAGATGTGTCGTCTATGTGAAGCCTAACACTGCAAATACTCATCACTGTAGAGAGGGCATTCAGCACCAGATCACATGTGTAGCTTTACAGTTGTTTTCTTTCTTAGGTGGTGGTTCTGTCCTCGGGATCCAGCCCAGCACAGAAGGACCAGCACAGTGCTTGTTGCTGGCAGATGACCTGCACGGAAAAAACAACAACACTGCTTCAAACCTGTGATTTAATTTAATTAAAATCCTGCTGCTGATATACCCTGCTCTTCCTTTCTTGACACTGGTTCCTGATCACTAGAACATGGTGCTCCCTGGAAGCCCAAAGCAGGCTCTCTTGCCAAGCTGCAGGATTGCTAGTTTCCACCTACTCACACAAGCTGGGCATCACTTCACCAGATCACTGTAGCTTTCCTAAGAGAACACAGATAGGCAGCACCATGGAACTCACTGTGACTGCCGGGTGTCTTCATTTTTAAGGGAAACAAATCTCCAGTAATTGGTTTTAGAAGTTATTTCCCCATCATTTGCAAGCGATACTGATACATAGACATTTCTTCTTTATAGTAGGTCTCAGGTATAATGATGAGCTTGGTCACAACTTTCAAAGATCAGAAGAAATATATATGATTTATAAGAACTCAGTTAATGTGGCAGTTACTCTTCTTTCCACTGGAGGCTGTAAATCCTTGTGCTTTGTCATAAAAATACATAGGACAGGTTAAGGTTAGGAGAAAATGAATTTTTACAGCAATAGGGTCGCACCACAACTGGCTGCACACACTTAACATACCTTTAGGATGCCCCTGCTGAAAGTCAGAGTAAATATGACAGGATTTAATCCCTGTCCATTTCAAATCACCAACAGGAGTACTAATTTTTTTTTTCCAGTACAGGCTATATGCTGGCAAGATGTTGATGTAAATATACTTTTGCAAAGGAGTATGTTACTTGGCTGTAACCAAGCTCACCTGTGCTACCTATGTGCTTCATAAGTCTTCCTGGATTGTAAATCAAAACTTTTATATGCTACCATGTAGGAGAAAGTGAAGGCATGTATTTGGCCTAGACTGCAAGCATTCTGATTCCTGGCAATTCGCTTATCCAGATTGTGCACAGATCACCGTGCTGCAACAGTCTGACTGCATGCTTTATTAACAGGCTGGATTTCTGCTGTTACGGGATGGAAGGTGAAGGAGACTTCGTAGATGAAAATGGAGTAGAGCGGACTGGCACATTCAATGGCTCAGCAGCAGCAGGACTGAAGCAGAAGCTGAAAATGTAGCTATTTGGCACTGTTAAAAGCAGCCCCATTTGATCTCATTCTAGGTTCAACAGCTGTCACTGATTTCTTCACGTATTTATTAAAAATAACACCTTAGGTCACTTGTAAGTAAAAGGAAGTTACTTTTAATTGCAGATTGATCAGCTGAAGTAAACAGAGAAACGGGGTTGAATAGGTTAAATTTAGAAGTAGAGCAGTTGATGACTGGAATTCTTTTTTTATTTTAACTTCACCTAGAATTTCTTTCTTGATGGGTTCCAAAAACAAAACAAAACAAAACCCAAAACAAAACAAAACACTTATCAGCAAATTAATCCTAATTTATGCTCAACTTCTCCAATTTTTCCCCGGAAAACAAACCTGCAAACCACAGAAGCCTTTGGAAACACAGTGCTCGTGTTTGCACTAAGCCAGGCACCATGCAGTGGGGGCAGGACAGAGAGCAAGCACAGCAGCAGCGTGGCAGCTACTCCTCCCAGGTCAATCCCATAAAAACCAGGCTCCAGCAGTACACTGCTCAAAAATATGTGCCAAAGCTAATTTTCTCTGGAGAGGGAATTGGATAAGTGAGCTCACAGAGGAGGCTGATTGCTGCCACTGCTCCTAGCAGAAGATCTAATGCAATAAAAGAAATATACTTCTATTTTTGTTTGGGTTTGTACTTCAAAGGTCTCTTTGCACTACAAATCTAAATACTTTGATATAGAAAGAAGGAAAACTGCTTTCCAGTTAAAAACAAAAACAAACAAACAAAAAAAGCACAACAGCATTGTCATGAAAAAATATGCATTTAGTCCTTGTTTGCCAGAAGTTTAGTGGAGCTTTAGTAAATATCTGCCCTTGCCTCCATTTTCAGACACAATGGACAAAAGGTATTCCTTCACATATGCCTTTAAATACTCAGCACATTTTGGTATCATTTGGAAAGTCTTGGGCTTTGTAGTTCCTTGGCAGAATGAAAAAGCCAGCACGTTATCAGCACACAGAAACAAAGCTGTCCACTGCTCATGTTGACAGTATAACTCCTTGGGTTACACTTACAAGTATTCTTCAAAACTGCCATTTTGCTGTGCTCAGTTTTATTGTTTTGCTCCTGAAATAACCAGGTCCCAAAAAGAAATACATTGTCACTGAATTAAGCCCTCAACTTCAGAGGTAGCAACATCCTGCACAGAGCTTCCATGAACCTGAGTTTGTCCTTCCAGCTCCTTAGTGAGGACTCTGTATCACCTCCTTTTATCTGTGCTGCACAGTAATTACGCTAACTTAGGTATTGCTGTTTCATTTTCTGCCTGAAGGATATCTTTTAAGCCAATATTTGTCCTTCAGTGAGAACTTATTCTTCCCCTTTCTACTCTATCCCCTCTTTTGTGCCCCTGTTTTGGATTATCCCATTGGACTACATCAAATCTTTTCCTGATACCTCTGACCATCCATCACCTGCTTTCTCCCTATATTTTCTTCATGTTTTCTCCATGCCATTTGGTGCAAAAAGCCCTACAGGACCTAAGTGACTAAATATAGACATGGAGGGCTGCTGCCTCCCTCTACCCCTCCTACCCCTTCTTTCATCAGAGGAAAATTGTCGTGATCTAACAAGAAGCAGAAGATACACAAGTACTGGTGGTTCCTGATCCCCTGCCCTGGCTCTCAGCCCAGAAAGAGAAAATGCCCGAGCAAGAAGCTGTTTTGGCCCTAGCATCCCTAATGAGGCCACGCAGGGGAGGGTAGGGGGGTGAGGGTGTCAGGGGGAGCAGGGAGGAGCTGATGCTCTGTGTTGTCTGCCTTGCTTGGGTGCCATGGGAGGTACTTACCAGCCTCTGAGCTCATCTAGGTGGCACAGACCACACCAGTACCCAGCTCACACCACACAGCCCTCTCAGCCAGTCATTTCACAAGGCTTCTCACACTCCCTTTGCAGCAGTTCTAATTAAGCAAGAAAATAGTATTTTCCCCTTCCAAGTGCACAGTCCTGATTTTTGCACGGGGATGCAAGGATGTGACCCGAAGATTATATAATTAGAAGGCATTTGTTATGCCTGCATCTCAAATCAGTGATTAGCATGTGACAGTCCCATCCTGGGAAACATCAAGCCACCATTGCTCTCTTCTCTCTCCTTTCTCACACAGCGCTAATTCCCAACTCTGGCAACCACCAGTGCTGAAGGCTCTTCAACTAACCTGGGGTAAGTTTAAAACGTATGCGGCACGGGATGAAGCGTGGGATTAGTAATACCATTTTTCATATCGCTGGATAAAGAGTGAGCTGCAGGTATTTCAAATGCATGTAAAATGGTATAGAAAATATTTTCTATCTTCAATACCCAGTTAATTCCAGCTGATCTCTTCTAGGACTGTGAATGGAGATCCAGCTTTAGCATGCTGGAGAGTCTTGTGAGGCTGCATTTACACTAAGGGCTATAGAAAGAGAGGTTTAAAAGACCTTTTCTGCTTTTATTGTTCAAGAGCTAAACTGGGGTCTCTTACTAGCTCGAAGTATTTGAATGACAAGTGTGTTAGAATTAGCTGGAAATAAAGCACGAGACTGATGAGAGTAGATTAATGATTTTTTGCTTCTCTAAGAAGGACTGGAGTTGTTCTCAAAGTGGAATATTTAAAACAGCAATCTCAGCTGGCAGGATTGTGAGACAGTCCCCAAGAAGATGCCAAGCATTTTTTTTTCAGAGATTTATGTATGTTTAGCAGTATCTACAGAAGCAGCAAAAGTACACATGGACTCTCCTGCATTGTTCCTCAATTCATGATTCCATGAGCAGAGTGGGAAAGAAAGCCAAATGAATAACTGATGTCCATCAAGGCAAAGCTGTTAATTTACCTGACTATTTGTATGCCAATGCTTGGAGCATTTGGTCTTTTTAACAAGTGATCCTATGTGCAGTTGATTATTTCTGCAAGCTGTGTCATTCCATGCTGGGGGAAGCAAGTGAAGGGGGACCATGGTCACACACAGGCTGACTGACCTGCTTCCTCTCCAATGCCCATGCACACAGGGAGGGCTCTCATCCCTGCTCTGTCGTAGCGACAGCTCTCTCCTGCCTTTGACCCCGTGCTTTGGGCATAACTACAGAAGGTGATAAATGGTCCACCCTCACCTTCTCCCTTGGGGGATCTCATGGGAAGCAGGTTCTCACTCAAGCTCTATAAACTTTCACGTGTTGCCTGCTCTCTGGCTCCTGCAAGATTCCAGGGCAGCATTCTTTGTTGGACAGTGGTGGACAGAGTAATGGGGATCACTGATGGAGAGGTGGCACTCAACTTTGCTCCCTGGGCTTAGCAGATTTTGTTGCTGGTGAAAGATACGGATCATAGGGGAAAATACTTCCTTCAGCTACAGGAGAGCAATCTGCTGGCTTTAACACCCTGCAATTATTCAGGGGAGGTTCAGGTCGGATATTGGGAAAAAATTCTCCTCTGACGGAATGGGCACTGGAGCACCACTGGGAGGTGGTGGAGTCACCTAGAGGTGTTCAAGAAATGCAGAGATGTAGCACTGAGGGACATGGTTTAGTAGGCAACATTGGTGGTAGGTGGATGGTTGGATATGGTGATCTTAGAGATCTTTTCCAACCATAATTGTTCTATTCTCTGGTCTTGATGAGCAGTAGGGAAAATGAGTTTTAATGCTCAGCTCTAAAGAAACAAGCATCTTTGTAGTTTCTTCTCCCTAAAGTGGGGGAGACGTGGGCTTAGGTTGCAGGCAGGCTGCTGACAGCTTTGTATGATTGCTTGTAAAGCTTATCCAAAAGAACACTAACATCTCTTAGCTACTTACTGATGAGGAAAGTGCCCTGTGATGGGCTGGCATGCCAGGCAAAACATGGATTTGCTGTAGGTAAAGGTCTGACAGTGGTTTACAAAATAGCCCCACAGAGGATATGCAGGGCTTGTGCTCACTGCTAATGCACACAGGCATTCATGTGTGTGCATATGGGAAGGGAATAAAGGAGAGGGGCTTATTTGTTATTGAGAAAAGAAGGTGAAGGGAGGGGATCCTCTTGCTGCTTTTAGCTGCCTTAAAGATGTCATAAAGGAGCTGAAGTTCAGACTCTTCCCAGACAGGGACAGTGAAAGGACATGAGACAAGTGACACAAACTGCAGAAAATAGGAAAGTCCCAGTTGGGGATAAGGAAAAAATATTCTTCTCTAGTGTACTATTAGAGGACCAGAGAGACCACAAGGCCTTCAGAGTGGGAGATACTCAAACTTCACCTGGACACAGCCCTGAGCCACCTGATGTAGCTCGGCATTAGCCTTGACTTGAGCAGGAAGCTGGACCAGGAAGGAGGCACCTGCTCACCTAGGTGCTACATGAGCTTAAGATCATCAGGCTGAAGATTGAAACAAGCAGCTCGCACGCAGGACCTCAGGGCAAATGCTAGTTCTGTTTTCCAACCTTTCTGGCACCCTTAAGGATCAAATGAGACATTGCTTATCCAGCTCAGGCTGATCAAATCCTTTGTCCCAGGGAGGACAGGGTTAACTGTGGAGGGGACTGAGGACAAGCACTCGCACCAAATCACAGTGAGGTCTTGTTTGTTTTAATGCTGAGAAAGGACTGCCTACTTTTCCTCCAGCAATTCAAAAGAAACATGGACAGACAGGCAACTCTGTATATTCATGGAGTCCTGCAGTGAGTCCTTAAATGCTGGCAAGTAGCCAACATAAAGCAATTATTTAATGAAACAAAGAACCAGGGTGTGAGTCAGGAAATTGCAGGCTGCAGCTAGAGGACACATGAAAGACAGTTACTCTAGTAAAGTAAGGAAGACTTTTCCGGACCCATTTAACCAAAGTCAACCTACTTTGCAGTGTGGTCATACAGCAGAGCTCCTGGTGGTGCCTGGAGCAGGAGGGCACGGTGGCATCCCTGGGGTCCCAGTTTCAAGGCTTTATTCCTGTGCTCTGCAGAGAACAGAGACCATGCACAAGCACTGTGCCTACTTGCATGAGTGTGATGTGGATGCTCCTCAGTTAGTTCTCCATGGTTCTTCCTGCATGGAAATTGTTTTCAGCTCCCTCTATAATGAAAAAATTCTGCAGATACCAGGAATCTACAGTATTTTTACAACCCAGAAGATAACATGCAATGGCAACAGTTCCCCTTCCAGTTCTATGTGTGACTGAGTTGAAAATGTATGAAATCAGTCGATAGGTAACAGGGCAATGACATGTCCTCATAAGAGCTGTTCATCTACAAATACTACTTCTCTCTAATTAAATCTCCAGGTAGGTTATTCTTCCCCCATATCAGACAAACCTCATTCTTTATACTGGAGCCAAGAGGTTGTGGGACATTACCTGTAGCATATCAGATGGGGGGATGCCTCCTGTGAGTTTCTTCCTCATTAAGTGCACCGTCCCTAATGATAACTGCAAGTTTCCTTGTGTTACTGGAGGGTCACCACATCCTTCACTCTGCATCACTGCTGTGAGGTTGACTGCATAGCTCCTGCTGATGTGCTGGGGCAGAAGTGTGACCTAGACAGAGACACAAGCATTCTGAGGCCTCAGATGACTAGGAGGAGCTGGCCTAAGAGAAGAGGCAGACAGAACATGGTAGAACAGATTGATAGTTTAATTCTGGCTTTTCCTCACCTTCAGCACCCAACATTGCAAACTGTTTATACATACTTTTTTCATGCATTAGAGTTCCCTGGCTCCCCTGTTTAAAAATGTGCAGCAGTATGGGTTACAGTTTCTCCTATTTGTTTGTTTGGAACTTTTTGGATACACTTTCTTGGAGAAGAAAACCCATAATTCCCTTGTGTAGTGATACTTACCCTCAGTTTCAAACTTCTCCATCCTTCCTCAGCATGACGGAAACGTTTTCTTTCCCCTCCACAAAGGTACCAACAATGCAGTCTGAACACACCTATGACACTCACTAAGCAAGCAGCTGGATAATGCTGCTCAGCAGCTGAGGGTTGAGACAGCTGTTTCCAGTTCAGATAGCATATCAATATAATTAATTCCATATTAATTGATTACTATTAATTCTTAAGAGTTAACTATTACATATTGCTATAACTGGTACAGTAAAATACTAATAATTTAATAGTAAAGCCATTAAGAATGTGGGGTTTTTAGAAAACAAACAAACAAAAAAAGAATTTCTGGAAGAAGCTTTTTTCACTGAAATGTTTTTCATAGAGAAGGTTTCAGTTTCCTTCAGACCTGTTTTGCCATTCTAATTTGTTCCTTTTCCCTCATCATTGCAAAACAAAAAAAAAAAAACAACCCTGAATTCTGAAACCAGTTCCTGGTGTTAAACCAGCTGGTGTTGGTTCACTGGCCCAAAAACAAAACCCTCAGGAATTTGCTATGGTACTGACTCTAAACTGGCAAAAAGTTTAATGACAACTTTGCTACCAAACAAACTGCTACAAAATTGAAGTCTGGTTCACTCAGACATCAAAATTTTGTGCCTTCTTCTCAAGACTACTGAAGGAAGGGGTAGTTACTTTAAAAACAACAGTATATTTGTGTGTTTCAGAAGCAAATAACATTCTTGCTGTTCCTCAGACTGCCAACTGGAAACTTAAATCACTTTTTTTCCCTACTAAAAAGGGCCAGAACACAGGGGAGGCTGATGGAGTCGGGACTGTTCAGCTCGGGGAAGGGAAGGAGACAGGCTCTTCTCACGGACACAGTGAAAGGACAAACACAAGTCAGGGGAACATTTGAGCAATCAGCTGCACAGCAAAAAGCTGGTTCCTTGATCTACAGCACCCATGCCAGCGTTTATGTGCATTTCACTTTCCAATATACATCTCATTTTGCTTCTGCATTCAAACAGGAAGCCTCTTGATGAGCAAATTGTCTCTGTGGGATTGCATAGTACTTCAGTCACCCATCAGCATAAGCACGAATGGCCTTGGGCTGGGAGGGAAACATTTGTACCAGCAGCCCAACCTGCTTGCTGAGGCTCTGTGAACCCAAACAAACACTTAGGATGCCTCGTTCCCTCTCAAATCTCTCCTTCTCCCCTTGTTTTCTGAACTTTGAGCATCTCCGCTCAATAAATCCTTTTTACATCTTTCTGCACTCAGGGTTCAGACCAGCTGACCCATCGCAGGGCTCACATGTGGGCAGCTCTAAGCCATGGGATGTTCCCAGTGACCAGCCAGAACCCTCCAGTGTGAGGACAGGAGTCCCTGCGAGGACGCACACCTTATAGCAGCCATGGACACAAACAAACAAGAAGGTAAAACATTGTCTAATTTCACTTCTTGATAGTATGAGAGATAGGAAGAGAACTGCTTTCGTAAGACTAGCCCCAGGACAGCACCTTCTAGCAACTGCAGGTAAATGCTCCCTTCTTTTAGTTTCATAGAAGGTTTGAAGTTTCTCCATCTTGTTTTAAAAACACCTCCCTCTTCCCCTCTGTAAAATTATCCCACGGCATAGGTAAAGTGCCTTATGGGAAGTCATTCCCCTCTCTTACCTTGGGACAAACAGAGACCTTCAGCTGTTGAAAGCTACATCTTACTGCATTGAGGATCTGCTTCTCTCCCCCGCATGCTTTGTTGCATGGGGTTCTTATACACATGAGTACCACAAGACAGATTTCTCTGCCAGTCCTGGCTTCACAAGCACCAAGATGTAACTATACCACTCTCCCTGCACACAGAAAGTCCTGCTACTGTCAGCAGCGTTTCTAGGAATTGTGGTTATTGGCTTAAAGTGCTCTTCTTGGAGAGGACTGTGGGCCTGGTGGTACTTGTTTTTCACCCCAAACCACTTGTAGGACCGTGCTCTGCCTTGCCACCTGAGAAATGATTGCGTTCATATGCTGAGGAATTCTTCAAACTATGAAGAGCAGAGGGGGCAGCCTTCAGGAGTGCCCAATGCTGTCAGCTCAAGAGAGCCTGGACTATCTCTCTTCCCCCTAAAAGATGTTGGTGGTGCCATGGCATGGGTAATGGAAGAGTTAATTCCTCTATTATTATTATAATAATTTGACTAAATTAGGTCTGCATACTTAGGCCCCAGCACTGTAGTACAGTCTGAAAAGGAAATTATCTCAAAGATTTTTTCCAATTAATTGGTATGCCCCCATGGGTGGCAGATGTTCACTGTGGGAAGTGGGAGGCAACCACAAAGCCCCTTGCTTCTCACAGAGTGAGGGAGCCGTTCTCTGCTCCAGCTCTTGGCAATGACTTTGCAAGGTCGACCTGGGTAGGCCTGGGTACGTACAAGTTTTAGGGAGTAATTCTGCCCACACCCATGGCAAAGGGTGGGAGGTAAGAGCACAGAGACAGAGGTCCTCTCCATTCTTCTGGCCTTTTTCAGTAGCACTTCGCCACTTGGGAGTGTGCCTGAGGACATTACAGACTGACCCATCTCCAAACCCAAATGAAAGATCAGTAAAAGTTTCTGCAGGGCTGGCTCAAGCCCTCTGTGTTATATATTATCTTGAAAAAGACCGAAGGAAAACAAGAGAAGTGAGTGACCATGGCCCTTCCTCCTTGTTTCACACTTCCACTTGTCACCTCTAAATCTAATGCTAATTCAAAGCTCAGCATCCAACCTATCCAATACTTTGCAAAAACATCATTTCCCTGTCCTCCCTGTTCCTGATTCACACTGTGCTATTTATTAATAAATATATCCTCTTGCTCTATTCTGATCAGTCATTACCACCCCACAGTAAGGCTCCAGCATTACCACTTAGACCAGAACACACTGGCTGCTTTTTCAGGCCTTCACTTTCTTTCCAAAGAAAGTTTCGTCATTCATTGGGCCAAAAAATCTGTTTCTAGTACATAGGGTTGAATTTATAAAAAAAAAAAAGAAAACAGACCCTGGAGGACCAAAATATACAATAAAAACAACCTGTCATTTAGAAGATGAACCTTGGCACCTGATGAGGGCTGGCTGGTGATTTTTGACCTCAAACAGCTGACAGTTTTGGTGATGGCTACCTCTCCCAGTCTGTCTGCTGTCCTGTTTTCCACAGGAGAAACCTTGGGGCACATCCCCTGCAGGGTCAGTGTCTGACCCTAAAACAGAAACTCATGGCTGTGAGACGGGCCAGCACAGGGAGTAAGCAGCACACGGACAGAAAGGGGCACAGGGCCTCTCCTCCTCTGTTTCTCACTTCTGTGAGTCACTGGGGAATTTGCTTACATTCCTTTGAATCAGGACAACTCCTAGAGACCAGAACAGGGCCAATGTGTAGGTGCCCTTGGCAGTAGCCGATATTCCCCCTCAGGGGCAAAGTAATCAGAACGTAACTGTGCCTTGTACAGCTCTGACTTCTACACTTCAGCTTTAGTATTTAATGTATTTTCTAACTGGTTAGAGCTCTCCCTGTACACATTTCAAGCCTCTGCAACACCAAATTTCTCAGGTCCTGAGGGCACAGGTGGGTAAGTGACTGAGCACGTGCAGCCAGCATAGGAAGAGGGAGCCTGGCTCCAAGAACTGGGCACAGAGTCACTGGCCACACTGGTGACTGACAGCAGAGAGAGATTAAGCAGATTCTTAGAGGCAATAGGAAACTCACCGTGGAAATGTATGCTGTCAAGAGGAGGCAATGCAAGCAAGGAACTGGGTGGGATGTTGTTTTTTGGGATGTGAAGGCCAGCCAGCCTGATGTAAGGAATAAAATTTGAATTGATGGCAAACAGACTGCAGTCCCCTCCAAGTGTCACAGCAGTGCAACCAGCACTAAGTTCTGATGGATAACTGAAAGGTTTATGCAAAGAAGAGACAATGTTATAAAAAAAAAATAATAAACATATTCTTTTTCGATCAAAAACCCACTAATGCCTAGAGATTGTGTCTCTGGAGTGCCCAAATGACTTTTGTAAATCAGATACAATCTCCTCCGTGAGCGAAGTATCTTTCAGAAACATTAAGCCTCACTCCATTAAACAAAATCAGCTGGGAATCTCAATGCCACAAGAAAGCAGGAGTTTGAAACTAATGAAAAAAATATATATGTATTTGGCATTAGAAAAGATACCACTACTGCATGGAATGTATTGTGACAAAACATAACTCAACTCTCACCCCCTCTTATGGACCAGCTCTGGACAGAAACAGGGCAGCAAATGAGGTGAATTTAACATCTGGTTTAGTTGGACCGTTCCCATTTTACAACTGCAGTTTATTTTACAAACTATATGGTGTCCACACCTTCTACAGTGAGACTTGAGTCCTTTAAAACTGATTTATACCTCAAGAGAGATTTTAAACATCTCTGTTCCAGTTATTTATAGCAACTATAATAAGTCATTTTAATTGACTGAAGTTCTTTATTCCCACAGGAGAGACTGAAAGTGTGCCTGTGAGTACCCCTGCAACACAGATTTCCCAGGTAAAGATGAGCAAAATGCCCTAAATAACTCTAAAGCTTTTAAAGATTTACTAATGGATAAGTAGTAGTTACAGCTAAATAAAGTGGAAAGAAAAATGTAGGCACTAATGAGGAACACGACTGACTGTAAATGGCATCTAAAATACACATACTGCATGAATGTATGTCACACATATCACATCGAGGGCCTCATCTTAAAAGACACTTCAGTAATATCCCTGCTCACAACCGGTTAGCTGTGCCTAGACAGGTGATTTGTGTGCTCAGCTAATTAACTAACTGGCATCATTAGCATCAATTAGAGAATGTCTGTTCACTGAGCCGGAGGCAGATTTCATGGCTGAGCTCAAATGAACTTTCACCAAACCCAAGGAACCATCCCAGGAACAAGGACGCACTGATTGCCACAATGAGGGGAGAGTGGGGGGGCCTTCCCTAGCAGGAAGGAAGCCTCCTGGGGGGCTCAGGGTGATCCCAGCAGCCTCATGGCTCCTTGGACCATGGGGTGCTATTGCCTATTAGACCAGGTCAGCTGGGCAGGCCAGAGCATCAAGTCTTGCTGCATGGCTCCCCAAGCTTGGAAACCCTGTATTTGAGTCCATGTGGGGTCAAGGTGATCAGGATTTCCAGAGCTCTGAAGTCTCTTCGAGTTGGCATTCTTGCTGCTATTAGCCACTGTGGATGTGACGAGATTGTATCATGACTCAGGGAGCGTCCTTCCTGTAAGATGCAGTTTCAGTGCTTCCAGAGTGATGTTTCCTAGGCATTTCCACTCTGTAGGAAACACAGCGGAGTTTGGAATGCTTTAAACCTTGATGCAGTTTTATCTGGAACTGTATCTAGCAGTTACACATTTCCCTGAACTAGAAACCCTGGCTACCACTAGCCTTGTCACCACAACACTAAATGCCCATAACTGCTTGTAAGAGCACCATGGCAAGCAGTTGCAGAGTTATGGGATGCCTCTTGCCATAACAGAGAAGGTACTGCTTTCCATAAACAAATCGGTGCATGTTTTCCTCCCATTCAGATGGCTCCAAGCCAGAGCTGTGACTGGGATGCTGAAAGGCCCAACACAATGCATGAAAAGTCTGTGCATTGCAGGTCAAGTGTGCTTCCTAAATAATCCTTTAAGTTAAAGTGAATAGCTGGTTGTCCCCCCGTGACGGCCCTATGGACACTGCAGTGACCAAAAAAAGGACTGCGCAGCTGTGAAATGAGCTGAAACGTGCTTGCAGCCTCCTTTAAATATGTTCTTCTTTTCTGTTCTTACCTAACTGCTTGCTGTTTATTCCCACCGTCCTTACCTATGAATGTAAATAGTTGATATTCTCTTAAAGCCAGGCTGTAAATCAGCACAGCTCTGTTATCTTCACACTACGAGGCATTCCAAGCTTTTCTAATGATGGGCCATAGTTGTGCTGCCTTTACTAGCGGTTTTGACAGTCTTCAGCTCAAGGTCTCTGAGAACAAGAGCAGTGCTAGTGTAAGATGCCTTAACAGCTGCCAAGGGCTCTTTGGGGAAACACAGTCCTGGACAGCCTGGTTAATACTGAGGGAGACGTGTGAACACAGCTACTCATGTAAGCCCTTGCTTCCACGTGGACAGCCTCTGTAGCAGCCAAGGCAGTAAACACAGCTCACCAAGGCCTATCAGCTGCTCTCCAAGGCTTTTCTCTGTTTTGCATCCCAGGTCATTTAATCCACAAGCCATTTTCATCTGATCATGACGATCTTCCTCAGGCTGCCTCAAAGCATGAGCAAAATTTCATGCAGCAGGGATGGTCACCATCTTTTGCAAACAGCTCAAACTGCTGGCACCTGCCGAGGGAGGATGGGGAGGCTTTGAAGTTTCGCAGCTGCTTCTGCTCCTGAAAGCAGCATCTATTCATTCCACGCTTTGGGGCCAGCACAGCAGGTGAGACAGGAGTAGAGGCTTGGCAACGATTTTTCAGCCAATACAGATCCACTCTAAAAATCTAAAATCAAAACCATGCTGAGAAATGGTTCTTGTCCTCTGATCTCAATTTTCTCAGGCCCCCCTGCCACCATTACTTCCTCATGGTCACCGTTTCCCCACTCCATGTTGGTAAATGCTTGCTCCACTCACCAGGGGCACTTCTACAGAGAGTTCATATTTCCATTGGGTTGTAGGTCAAGTGATAGTCACAAGGGACTGCTGCACACTGTCCTCTTGAATCATGCAAAGATGGGAAAAGAATCCTTTATTTCCCCATGCAGGGCCACTCACAGTGCACAGAGCATTTATTTGATCTTGTAGAGATTTTACTCGCAGTTTTTTTTTTCATCTACAGCTGAAAAACTTCAGGTAGGCTGACAAAATGGGTGCATAGGCCCCACAAGAAGACAACCTGCTACAGATGCATAGCACTGGATCCCACACTGCACTGCTTTGTCAGGTTTAAAGGCCAGATTCCAAGGGCAAGTGTGGGCTGAAGTTTCTCTCTCATATTAAATTACTTAGATGCCTAATTGCTTTTTTGGAACAAGCCCTTCTCAGTTCTTGGACAGGTTGTAAGCATGTGCTGTGACCGTGCAGATTTATTTGTCCTCTACGCATTAGATAGTTCAAATTAACTTGCTAAAGTGTGTTTCTCTTCAGCTTCACTTATTCCCCTGAATAGGTGAGCCATGTAACACATTACAGTTGAACTCTTGCCAAGTTTCCATCCTAAGATAAAATCTGTTTTCTGTTTTCTTTGTTTTTGTATATATTGCACTATAGAACCCTTAGAAACATGTTATCAGCTTAATTTTCCAAGGGCTCACAAAACACTGAATGCTCTCTCATCTAGATGATTATGCTTGCAGGATAAGACATAAGCACAGGCTGATGCTTCACAGGCTTCCATTTATTGCAACAGCCCATGGGATTTAAAGGATGAGTTCCCACCTTTTAGAAAAGAGCTCAGACTAAAATGCAGTGCTCAAGCACAATTATGCACTTGGCAAGAGTTCTGGGATAACGTGTTGCTCCTACACCACTCCACTTAAGTCTGGATGAAGCTTGTATCCAATGCTGCAAGATTGTTCATGCTTATTCTCTATGCTCCAAGCACTGTGGGCAGCAGAAGAGGGAGTTCCCAGGGTTTCAGCACTTCATGCAAGGTCTGGCAAGATGTGGCTGATGTGCTGCTGCTTTCATCCATCCAACAACAAAGTGAAATGCGAGTATAAGATGCATTTCTGTATCTGAAATGACCATAGCCAGCTGCATGGGGCCAAGAAAGGATATACCAGGCAGGACAGACACTCAGAGCACTATCCTGTAGGATACATGAAAAAACTAAGCTAGCAGAGTGACTAGAAAAACAGAGATTGGCCAACAGTGAGCCTCAAAATAAAAAATGACTGTCTGTTCTTACATCCATTTGCTGAAACGCAGGAGATAATTTGGTCCAGTCTCTAGTCCAAATCTCTTTTGGCTACCTGAACTCTGGTTTCAGTACACACAGACACTGAATTCTACATAATGGTCCTTATTTGGTTGACTCTGCTGATGCCTAGCAGTTTTGGACTCTGAATGTCTGTCACCCCCTTTCTGCAAGCATCTCAGGATAATGCCAGGCTTGTGGGAAAAAGCATTTCACTTTGAGCTTACTCTGCCCAGACTCAGATACCTCCAGAGCCAGCTTCCAGACTGCTCCACTCTTAGTTAGCACAACTTGGAGTTCTGAAGCAGATCTCTAAAATGGAACTGATGAATCACATCTTTTAATTCTAAGGAAAGCATACAATGCCTAACCTCAGTGCAGGCTAATAGAGAAACTTTGCTTTGGCAGCATCAGCTTAGCATGTAAGGGATTGGCCTGCACCAGTGAGCAAGGACAGGAATATTAACATTTTTTGCACATTTGCAGTACTTTATGATTCTACACTTCTTCAGGCACTTATGATGTCTGATGATGCCAGGCCCCACTAGGTGCTGGTAAACACACAGATAGCAGAAGCAATGAGGTCTGCCTCCCCTCGCAGCCACAGAACCAAGCAGCCCCCTCAGTGCTCACAGGGGGACACTCCCTGTGACATTCCTGCATCACAGGAAAGTAGCCACCATAGTACACTGCAAATAGGCTCAACCAAGGGATCTTGAGCTCCAGCTGGCCTGGGGAATCAAGACTGACTGCCTGAGGAGGGAGGATGTTCTCTGCCCTCACCCCCAGCCTTCTGTCCCCCCGCCTTGTTCCAGCTCTTGTCAGTCCAGCTCCTCCTGCCCAGGCTGCTCTGGGAATGAATGGGGGACCATGGGGTAAGCAGTGGGGTACAGGTGGGGAAATCAGGCAGACATCCTCTGTAAAGACACCGTTGGTCTTGATCAGAGGAGGATGGTGCATGCCATTGCCCCGAGGTATCGGAAGCCATCTCTGCTCCATTTACAGGACTCAAGCGCCTGAGTTCCCCGGGGTGGCTGTCCTCTTACCATCAGTGCTCCTGTTTTGGACTCAGTTTATAACCAGATGTTAGGCCGAATTTCTGTTGTAAAGGTAAAAAAAACAAACACTGGTACCGAAGCGCCTTGTGCCGCGACCTCACTATGGGCTCTGTGCAGGCACAACGAGTGCCTTGCTCACAGCAGTGGGGGCAGAGTTGAGTTGATAGCCCGAGTTACCCCCAAAGAGGGTGTCCCTGCTTGGCCCTCCACAAGCTGCCTGCCTCCCCTCACTGCCCACCTCCAAATCTGCCTTGTCTGCTCGCTGTGCCTGCCTGGCTCACTCTGCTCTGCCTCCTGCTTTGCCCAGCTGTCAACCAGCTGCCTCTAGGTTAGGTCATGAGCTCTTCCAGCACTGCTAGGGCCTCTAGAGAAAGAAAAAAGGGAAACTGGGCACAGTGTCTATGCCAGGAAAATACCCCCCAACTCCTTTCCCTCCAACAATTAGAGAGCTGTCTCCTTCCCTGGAAAGGGCCCTCTGAAAGAGAACAAAGCTTCTTCACAGCCCTCTTAGAGTGAGGTGTTAGGTCTGTCTAGGGAGAGCACCAGCCCCATCAGCATATGCGGGAGGAAGTTTTGCTCAAAAATGGCCGTATTCTTGATTGCTCAGCTGCTTCTGGCATTGATAACCTGGCTGCTGCTATTGCAAAGTGCTTGGCATGTTTCAGGCTGTCCCCTCCTTCTGGAGATTGACAGGCTGCAAACCTGCCATGGAGCCTGGAAAAACTCTAGGTCCAAAAAGGGGCACATTGATTGCCCAGCACAAACACTTCCTACCACATACTGCGGCTGCAGCAGGAACCAAACCTCCCCCATGCATCCCAGCCATGAAAGGAGGAGAAAGAGAACAGCACCTTACAGGAAGGGATGCACCTAGCCTTCACGCCAGTCTGAACCACGGGTGACTCCTGGGGACACAACCACCTTTCTCTAGGATGAGAAACTGTACCACTGTGTTTGTGGTTCCTCTAGTTGCAGGCATTAGCCTCTGAGTTGAAGGCGGGTTTCACAGAAGCGATGCAGGAGTTGTCACGAATCCAGCATGGCGAGTACGCCTTGGAGGAGAAGGTCAAGAGCTGCCGCTGTGCCATGGAAGAGAAAGTGGCTGAGATGAAGAACTCCCTCAACACCTTCAAGGTAGGAGTGCGGTTGGCAGGGGGCTGCATATGTGCCCCGTTATCTTGAGTGGCAAGGAGCTCTCCCCTGCCTCCATCAATCCTTCCTGTTCACAAAGAAAATGAGCTGCCAATCATTTCAGATGTATCTGGTGCAGCTCCTTTGGCTCTGTGTCTCTTTCCAGACCTTGAGCTCCAACCCCACTGTAACCTGTGCCCTGGCCTACTTAGCCTTCTCCAGGAGCAGAAGTGAGGCCGCAGCTCTCCCTGGGACAGGTCTCTTGCATTTCCTGTGGGAAGCAAAGCTGCTGGGGAGCAGGGAATTAATACGTAACACCAAAGCTTTTGAAGCTGTTCATTCCCACATGGCTGGGAGGAAGTGCTGCCTGATTTGATCCAGCCCATGAGGATTAGAAACAAAGGACTGGGGAAGAGAGCCTAGCAAGAGGGCTTGATGTGTGCTTTAAACCAGCCAGCATCTCCATGCAGAAACTGGACAACTGCCTGTGAGGAGGCAGGCTGAGGAACTGCTTTATTGTTTTAATGGTGAATTTTCCCCATGGGGTTTTCCTAAGTCAGTAATACTTTGTGAAGTGAAAGAGGGCTGGAAAAGGCCTGTGAGCATCCCTGTGACAGGGGAAAGGTGGACAGCACCAGGCTAAAGGAGCTCTGCTGTCCCAGCTGAAAAAAAGCACAAGGGCATGTGGCAGAGAGCAGACAGAAGCAGGGTTATCCGAGATGTTGTTACAGGGGAAGAACAGTTTTAAAATCCAGATACAAGGAGTTATGCAAGCAACAGGAGGTGCAAAAGCTGACCTTCCTCTGCCTCATGCCCATGCTGACTGTCTAAACATTAAATGACCAATGAAGTCACTTCCTTGCTCAGGGGAAACCCTCTTTCAGTTTACAAGAAACAATTTGAGTCTTGATGAAACCTGCAGGAACTTCATGCATCAAGAGAACTCTATGTACGTGTACAGCTTGGGTGAAACTGCCTGAGGGAGGATGTGCTGACAGTGAGACACACACAGGAGGATAGAGCAGGACTCCCTTTCTTCAACAACCAAGGTAGAAAGGCAGCTTCAAGGCCCTACTTCAACTGGTAGTGGATGAAGCCCTACATCTTTGTCCCCTACCAGTGTCATAACCACATACGATCTTGCAAAGGAAAATCACAGAGACACCCTCCTGAAGCACCCTAAAGCACCTCCAGTCCACACCAGCCAGCATTCAAAGCTGCACTCTGTGAGAGTGATGGGCACAGCTGGAATGACTGCACTTCTGCTTGTTTCTCAGGAGGAACTCAGTGATGCAAAGTCAATGATTGAAGAAATCAGTGCCAAGCAGGAGGAAATGCAACAGAAAATTGAGCAGCTGCAGCAGGAGAAGCGTCGGGAATCACGGAAAGTGAAAGCTAAGTAAGAGCCTGAACTCCAGAACTCCGAAGTGCTAATTAGTGGTGGTGTTCGTTTTGTTTATTTCCTTACAGTTTAATCTCTAAATCTTTTCCTGGCTGGACATATGTATAAACCTCAGTAATTACTGGAAGCTCCAGCCTTCAGTTCCCTTGTGGCTTTTAGACACTCTGACCACAGAGCAAAATCAGCAGATGTGCACACCAACACCAAGATAGCCCCAGCAGCCCTTGGGGAAATCAAGTCCTGGTGAAGACCTGCTCTAGAGATTTATTAGGGCAGGAATCGAAAGTCAGGGGCCCTCACTGTTGAAAGCTATTGCTAAGCTGCCTCTATCCAGACAACAGCACTGCAGTTTTCCTTCCCTTCCCCTGCTGTCTAGTGCACAGGATTGAGTGATCCTGGCAGTGCAGTCATGTCTTGCTTTCCTGTCCCCAGTCTTTTCCTCTTGAAGCAAGGATACAGCAGTCTATCTGAGCACTACTGTTACGGTGAGTAGGTGGACTGCTCATCCACCTTGGCCCTGATTAGCCTCTCTCAATATTGGATGTGCAGCTGCCTTGATGCAAACACTTTGCAAATCTAGGCTAGCCCCTTAGCTAATTAAGCCATTTAATTAGATGAAATATGCTCGGCAAAAAAACAGAAATAACCTACTCCTACAGTCAGTGAAATTACATCCATAACATTGTTCATGAACTGAATGCATAAAAGCCAACTCCTTTCCTCATCTTTGCAGGAGCTGTACTTTTTCTGACTCTGCTTGTACTCATACTGGTGTCAGCCACGAGTGTAGCATAGTAGCTTCTCCTGTAGCATTCATGTTTTCCAGCTGTCTCATTCTTTATGTTTGTACAGAAGAGCACAGAAGGACGACCACAGCTCACAGACAGTGCCTACACCACTTCAGGGCAGCCCATTTCGATCCATAAACCTCCCAGAACCTGTACTGATCAATGAAGATTTTACAAGTCTTTTGCACAACGTGACTTATGAAAAAGGTAGGAAAGAAAACAGGCAAGTGCAGTGCCTTTCTTAGGAAAAAAAGTCCAGAAAAGGTTGCTCGATTAAGAGGGCACTGAGTTTTGCTCAGGTCCCAGCAGCAGAAAGAGAATGGGGATGCTCCCTGTAGCAGCACGGCTCCCAGGTCTGTGCACACACATCTACGTTGTGTCTCAGGAACTCAAGCATGGCTTTAACACTGGCCTGGATTCAGGAGATGCTGCTCTGTGAAAGCGACCCCAAAAGCCATTCCTTGCTTACTCCAAGGCAAAGGAACTAGCCTGGATCTTATTCCCTGTAATGCTAGAGGCACACACACAGCTGAACAGAAGCCCTGATGGAAATACTACAACCTGTCGTGTTGTTCTCATGACAGGGAGCAGGGCACAGAGGGGAGATCATAGGAACTGGGTTGACAGAAACACCTACTGTCTTTAGGGGGACACCTGTGGTTGATTTGATGAAGGGTTGTAGGAGCTGGTACGTACACACACTGCTAGGGGTATCACTGCTCTTTGCTAGCTATGGAAGCTGCTGACCTATAGGATTAAGATTACACCTTGCTCCAGGAAAATAATGCCAACTGCTAAATGCTTATAAAGTCTGGAATGAAGGAAAGGTGATGACCCAGTGCCCTTTTATCCTGTAACTAACTTGGAGGGGAGGGAGACTGGATGAAAACCATGTACTGTCTTCTCCTCTGTTCAGCTCACCATCTGGACAGTCACCCCCCTGTCTTTCCTTGAGCCCTCTCCCTTAAGACTCTCACTGCCCCTCTTTCTTTCCAGCCATCTCACCTCTCCACTCTTCAATAAGCTCTTTATCACCCCCAAACAGCAGCTGTGTCTGCGTCAGGTATCCACCCTTCTGTTCTGCTGGCTGGGTGTCACCTAACAAAGGGCACTTCCTCAGCAAGGACGAGCCAGGACTACTCAGGCTCCAAGGTTGGAGCACTGAACACAACTGAAGCCCCATGTTAGCCTGCCTATAGATGCCACTGACACAAAGACTGAAAGAAAAGCCACAACAGTAAGAAGCAGCTTTCTTCTCCATGCAGGATCTAACAGGGATCCACACTGAAAATGTGAAAGGGTAGAAGATCTAACCATACTGACTGGGTCTGGAAGGAGGAAGCTTGTTCTACAACTATATTCTCTCATGTTTTCCTTTTCTCTTCACCAGTGTCTGACACCAGGATCATGCCGATAGGAGAAGGAAGTGTGAAAGTCATAGGAGGTCCAGGTAGGAATAAATTGAACTGCTGAAAAACAATGACAACATTTGCTTTACTTTCCTTAAGAAGTGCTTTGAGGAAAGCATTTCTCAGGAACAACAGTTGAAATGTCAGGGTAAATATGCATATCTGAAGTGCCAAATAACTGGTGGTCAACGCACAGCATTGACATTCAGCAGGAAAAGCCTTTCTGCTGCTGCTGTTTTTGCAGGTTTTAAGTGCCTCTGCAGAAAGAAAGAGTGGAGGCTTGCTGATATGACAATAATTGGAAAGCCATTCTGCCACTCGGGAAGAGACAGCCTTTGCAGTGACTACACACTAGCAGATCTGTTGAAATTATTTACCCATCAGCTTCCAAACGGACTTCTCCTAGACATGCCTGAAGAGTAGCAGAGAAATTTCTCAGGCAAAAAGAAAAACAAATAATAACTTAGTGAAGAGCTTAGTAAGGACACAGTTCTGGCCGGCAAAAGGACACATGATGCCTGCACTGTTCACTTGAAGCATTTGCTGTTCTGCATAGCTCTTTTGCTTGAATCCACTTGAAGGAAAAAGAGAGAACGAAAGATACAGAATGGTTCACTGCAACTCAAATTCAAACTATTTTCATTAAAGCAATTCCAGACTAATGACACTGATGTACCCTCTCCTGTACTTTCTCTGTGATTTAATAGCCTCAGACTACTGCTTGCATGATCACTAATGAAAACTTTAAAAGCTGTGACAATGTACACCCATTAAAAGGGACACTTAAATTTTAATTATAAAAATATTTTTTTTCCCACAATACCTCTCAGCAAACCTGTTGTATTACCAAGTCCTTAGATGTCCCAAAACCATGGAGTGCAACCACTAGGAACGCACCTTCTTTATCTTCTACTTTCTGTTTAACTGTGAACCTTATTTGGTCAGAAAGTAAATGCTGGAATAAAACAAACCTTGTTCTGCAGAAGTGCTCACCAATTGCACTTCCATTTTTTGTTGTAAATTAACTCTGCAAGGCTACACCAGCGGTGAAGCACTGAGAACACTTCAAATTCCTTTTCCTTTAGATAGATAATAATGCAGGTTTATATACTAGCTGGAGCACAGTGAGCTAATGTCAGCTAAGATGTCACACTCCATACAGCTGTTTGTCATTGCAGGAGCAGCCATAGAGACAGATGAAAGCCACAAGCCTTCGCTGGCTGCAGATAGTCAGACAAAGGTGCACCTGCAATCAACAGTATGGAAGCAGCCCAAAGACACCAAGGACTGGGGAGATGAATACATTTCCAAAGAGCAACCAGAAAGGGGGAAAGACGTGGGCCAAAGCAGATACAGCTCAGCAGACAACATCATATGTGAACCTTCTTTGGCTGGTAAGGACAGAGGCTCACAGCCGCACTCACACCTGGTATGAGCTGGTGATCACCTTTCACAGCTGGAGACATACAAGGCAGTTTTCCCTGTTTGGAGGAAATGCCTCAGGGTCTCATATCTCCATGACTTCTGGTCTTTCCATTTGCTGGTTAGTGCCATCAGACAACACACAAACGTGCTCTGTTCTCAGGACACTCATGCCCCCTTCCAAGACCTGCCAGGTTCAGAATATTAGTGGGGCTATGGACAGCGTAGCTAGTAACATGGGTAAAAAATACAACTTGTTTTGTGGGAAGCTGGATCTGAATCCCTGGCATGAGTCGTTTTGCCTTTGATGACTTGTTTTGTTTGTTTTTTTCTAAGATCTTGAAGGTAAACTAGAATTCCTGGGGCAGAACACATTTGCTTTGGAGCTTTCTTAGTGAACAGTTTGACTCCAGTCACTGGGGCACACTGTAGCATGAGGCTAAAAACTTGGTATTCTGGGTAAAGCTGACACAAACACAAGACATTGACCCCCTTTTCAGCAGTTCCTCTTCATGATTTAATGCCAGATCCCCAGGGGAAATGCAGTCCACCATGAGAGAGGCTGTCCTTGAGGCCAGCATATCCTTACTTTTTTAAACTTAAATATTATTTTCTGGAAGCCAAAAGGCAGAACATCGCTTTGGAGCTGCTGGAGTCAGAGAGGAAGTATGTCATCAACCTTTCCCTAATCCTGAAGATCAAGGCCACGTTGCAAGGGCCAGATGTGAAAAGAAGCACCAAAGATAGAAGGTACTTCCATTTAGTGTGCTCTCTCTAGGGGAATTTTCTTCAGTCTATTCTTTCTGCTTCACCCTCTCTTTTCTTTTATCCACAGAGATCTTTAAACACTTAAAGCTCATTTCTAGTTAAAAATTGGAGGACTGGAAAGTTTTTGCTGTGATTAAAGACTTTCCTGTCTGTCCTTGCATCCCAAACCCCTTTTACTACCACTCCACTTCAGCCTCCTGGGTCCTATCAGTCTCCTTTTCCTCCTTCCCATTTGTCCTGCCTGGGTAGGAACAAAGCTTGTGCAATCACTGCTTCTCCCAGATCACAGCTACAGTTCTACAGGTTAATGTAGGTGACAACCCCCTTGCCAGTAGCTGCCATCCATCAAGAATCAATACATACAGGCAACTCACATGTACTTACACAGAGACACAAGATCTGTGGGACAGACCCAACACAGCAGTTCAAAACATCACTTCCCAGGAGGAGATATCAGTTCAGTTTTCTCCATTCCTCAGTTTTGGCCAGGGAGTTCCCAGCCTGGAGCTCTCTTTTTCTTGTTTCTTTTCACTAGCCCTAGGAATCATTTGACCAAAGTCCACTGTGGAACATGTAGTTGATGTGGACACAGTTGACAGACAAGACAAACTGGAACATTATAGTTTCAAGTTCATTCTTATTTTTACTCTTTTTTTCTCCTGGGAACTTCTCATCTGGGAAAACATATTTGACATCATCCTGATTACGGATGAGATCAGGGCAAAATAACAGAGAGGAAGTAGGACATTTTGACCAGTATTGCATCAAAGGGCTTGAAAATTATGCGGTACATGAATCATGGTCCTGTTCCATCAGCCACAGAAGCTTGGGCTTTTCAGTTCTGCAAATTCCAGCCAGTTATGCAAAGCAATGGGGAGTCAGCCTAAGAAACCTTATAAACATTGAACAGTAGTCTAGTACTAGAGAGGGTATTTGTATGTACATAGCAGCCTGGTGCGGCCTTGTACAAAACAGAGCTTCCCAGTGAAGGCATGTAAAGCAAGCCCATGCTGACCACCCACGAATGCAAACTTCAGCAGTGCATGCTTAAGGCTAAGCTTCTGCTCTTGGTAACTGGTTTGATATAATCTCCCTTCAGTTTCTTCCCCAGTTCTTTGCGGTACCTGGTCCAGCAGCACGTTGATTTGCTTCACGCTCTCCAGGAGAGAGTCCTGAGCTGGCCACGACAAGGAATTCTAGGAGACATCTTCCTGAAGTTAACAAATGATGAGGTATGTTATAAATAAAACCTCTCGACTCTTCTGTTGTGATGCATGACACTGTACTGATGTCCCACAGGTGGGCCAAGACAGTAGGACAGCAGAAGGGCAGTACTGTGAAGCTGTGGCTAGGGCAATGCCTTTCAGCCAGCCCCAGGACGCAGTAGCCCCCTCTGGTTGCAGCTCCTCTTGGTCAGAATATCCACATGCTAGACCCACCCAGAGCCCCACAGGAACACAGCACAGCGTGATAATGATAATACATTGGTAAAGATGAATATTTATGTATAATAATAATGCACAAAACCCAGACCTGGCTGGAGAAGCCACATGTGAGCCTTGGCAGCTTAGGTTACTGTATACACAAGAGGTGTGAAAAGAGCCTTTATTTTTCATACATTCCTCTCCTCCAATACATTTTGCTCAGAGTTTTGACGAGCAGGTAGGCAGGTTTCTCATTCTATACTGATTTGTAGCTCCCAGTAAAACAGCCCTGACACTCTAGTGTTACGTTGTGTATTTCTTCATAGGCTAAGCACCTCCTTCTCAAGGTGAAGGCTCTGCCCAAACCACAGCAGGACCTTTCCTAGAAAGATATGTTAAAAACTGCTCTGGTGCTTTATGAATTCTAAGACTCATAAGAAAAGCTTCTTCCTCGCCAACCTCCCTGCCTCTCCTGCCTGCTCTGATGTTTAACACACTGTGCTCAACAGCTGATCCATGTTACTAAATTGTCCCTCTTATGAAGTCCCTGAAAGCTTTACACAGTCAGTAGCTCTGCTGCATTCATGAGCTCTCAGAATTAACACAGGGGAATCATCAGTTTATTATGGTGGCCATCTCTATGACCAAATATTTCTCTTGATTTTCTTTGTTCTTTTGTTGTTGTTGTTGTGGTTTTTTTTTCTGTTTATAAGAACAATTTTCTGGACTACTATGTTGCTTACCTGAGGGACCTGCCAGAATGCATCTCTCTGATCCACGTGGTCATCTTGAAGGAGGTAAACTTCCTGCCCACTTCACAGACACATAATGGCAACATGCATGCCTGGCTCTCTTCCTGTTCTGCCTTCCCAAGACAGGACTTTCCTGCCAATCCAGTTGTTCTGTTACTGACAGTTTCCTGAACATTCGTTTCCATGGCTGACATCACCTATAAAAAGCAGCTTTAACATGGTCACTGCTGTGTGTAACATAAATTGTATTTCCACTGAGACACGGTATCTCAGATCAAATGTTATAGAAAGCTCAACTATGCACATGCTATCCAGATCTGTTTTGGCCAAACAGAATGTCTCTGACAGAGGAACTGTCCTGACAGGGACTCCAACACTAAGGCTGAAAGTGCTGAAGCACTTCTTGAGAGAGAAAACAGTCTGAATAGTTCAGCTTTAGACATCTGACCTCACATTATTAATTCTTGGTTTAAAATAGGGAAGTCAAAAATAATTAAAGGTAGTTTTAAAGTCCAGGAAGTAAACCACACTATCTTCCTTCCAAGACAACTTACGAAGTCAACCTCGTTTTGTTCAGTTCTGTTTGGGACTTCATTCTGAACAGCAGTGTCTACCTAGGCCTTCCATGAAAACTGACTAGCACGCTTCAAATATACACCCCTACTTAATTATGCTGAGTGTATCCCACAAATAATCCTCTGGTATTGCTTGTAGAAGTGTGAAGATCACTGCACTATCACAAGCAACCACTGCTTGGCTGCTGCGCTTCTGTGAACCGCTGTAACCACTTTATGGTAAAGCGCTTGTTAACACTCTGAACTGGAAGCAGATATTTCATGGATGAGAGAGACTCTGAAGGTGCTTTCTCTATTTCAGGTAGAAGAAGAAATCAAATCAGATCTCTACATTCTGTTCTTCCATATAGTCCAGCGAATCCCTGAATACCTAATTCATCTACAGGTAGGGCCCCAGGATGGAAACTGTTGTGTTTAATCCTTATAACAACACATGACTTAACTCAGAACTGAGACACAGGTCTGTGCACCTACAGAGCTTCTAGCTAACTCAGTGGGTTCTTATAAAGAAAAAAAAAACAACCATCACCATCAGAAACAAAAGGAAAAGCCACCTGACAGTGTCCAATTTTCATGTCTTACCTGAAGCTTTTTTCTGTTTGCCATTTTTGACCTGACAGAAGCAGCACTTCCCTTGGGAAGCCAAAAACTCAGTAATTAACTCCTGTAAGAGAGCTAGCCTCTTTGCCAAGCTGTCTACATGCCTTTTAGCTTTTGAGGACTGAGGCTAGGAGTAAACTATGCAGAGCTTGCTTAAAAACACAGTTTTGCTTCACAGGAGGATAATCACAGTTGTACTGAAATATTTCAGACAAGGCAAATGTCACAGAGCCCTATAAAAACCAAGAGATTGGTTTATTTCTCCAATGCTAAACTCAACCAGTGCATCACCCACATCTCCTATGATTACATTTATGGTGGTCACTCATGTATTTGCACTGTAATAGTAGCTTAAAGGAACTGTCCAAGTCACACAGAAACTGGCACTGCCTAGAAAAGCTCCCACAGTGCACAGGGCAGTGCCACGTGTGTTCCAGAGTGTCAACTCATGGTCCCAAAGAGCACCTTTTCTCCAGTAAGGGTTAGGACGTCCCTCAAACTGCCTGCTCTCCTCTGTGCCCCAGAATGTCCTGAAGTTCACGGAGCAAGAGCATCCTGATTATTACCTGCTGCTGGTGTGTGTGCAGCGTCTCCGGGTTTTCATCTCACACTACAGCCTCCTCTTCCAATGCAATGAAGATCTGCTTATACAGAAGAGGAAAAAACTGAAGAAGTAAGCACAACATCAGCTCATTTTCTCAGTTACCAGGGAAGGGGAGGCGTGAGGGCAGCCCAGTAACATGGGGCTTTTTCCTAGATCAACAGACGCATTACTCCACTGAAATAAAACTAAGCTCTGTGCAAATCAGTGCTGGAAAAAGCCATTTTTCCTTCAAACAGAGGTCAGACTTGCTGTGAGCCTTTCCACCTAACTCAGAGTTAAAGGAAATTCAGTTTAACCTTTCTATAGCAGCCAACATGCATTACAATGTTACCATAGCTTTAAGGGACCAACAGTTGGCCTCCAGTGGGAGAATACATCGGAACTTAGCTGCCTCAGCAGGTCAGAGTATTGATGAATGCACAGCCTGTGGCCCGTAGCCTCTTACAAGCTAAGCAAAAGACTGAGAGAGAATAGTGTTTTTTGTGTTTCCTGGGGGAGGGAAAAATATTCCATAATTGCTGGGGAGGGACTGTTTTTAAGGGAGGGATTAATAACAGGACAGGAAGCAGGACACCTTGCTGATCAGGACAGACTAGGTAGAATAGATCCTTCCTCAGGGTGGGAAGAGGTGCATGGGAATATTAAGGACCCTTCCAGCCCTGTTTACTGTGATCTTACTTGCTCGTGCTCATTCCCTGCCTTATTTCTTAGCACGACGATGGATTTCTCCTCCCTCAGGTCATCCCTGGTGAAGCTGTACAAAGGTCTCACTTCCCAGTGTACGAGCCAAGAGGTTTCTCCAACACCCAGCACAGCCTCTATCCGTGACAGTGGGATTCACTCTGAAGAGGCCATGCAGCCATTCCAACCAGCACCTTCTTCTGGCACGACAACCCCGTAAGCCATGTTGTCCTAGCAAAAGGCTTTCAAAGCAGGCTGAAAACTCTTTCCTCACCACTATGACAGCGTCACTATCTAGCAGTCTGTCATTTCCAACACTGCTCCCCCTGTACATGCAGAGAGATGAAGGGCTGGCCCCTTCCTGCCATCCACTGCAGGCAATGTTTCAGAACTCTACCCAGTTGCCAGTGCTTTTGCTAGCTGTCTGCATACTGGGGAGGACACGTATTTGGTAAGGCTAACATCAATTTGCATAACTGCACATTGTGTTATTCACTGCTGTCAACATCACAAAAGCTAGGGGACACGACCAAGGACTCAGACAAGTAAAAAATGTGCCTTTCTATACAATGGGACTCACTATCACAAGATGCAAATCCACGTAGGTTCAAAAAGTTACAAGAATAATTAAAAGAATCCTGCATTCTTCGGCTATTGAGAGTTGCCAGCAGAGACAATGAATACTAGCATGCTAAGACTTACCTATTTCTTAAGTAAGCAATTTATGGCTGTAGTTAGTTCTTAAGTTATTTGACATTAACAACTGTTTGGCTCTATCTTTCTCAGTGCCTCTCAAGTTGTAGTGTTATTAGATCAAGCTTTAGACTCCTTTTCCCCAGACTATCCAAACCACTCTTCCTCCTGCTCACAGTCACTCCAGGTTCCGGCCTTGGGAGCCTCAGGTGACACCTCCCCAGCTTTCCTACATGAATCTCAAACCAGGGACCCAAATGGGACCTCATCAGCACTGAGCAGATGGGAAAAACAGCACCCCAGATGCTGCTGGATACGCAGCTCATAACACAGCTCCAGACCAGATCTGCACCCCCTGATGCAAACTCTCTATAAGAGCTCTCCAAGTACTTTCAAAACACTCCCAGGGACAGAGGAGAGAACCATGTCCCCTCCTGGGGACAAGAGAGGAATCTTAACCACCTAAAAAGAAAGTCAGACCACAGGAAAATAAGACATAGCTGCTACATTACAGAAAAAGGGGAAGGAGAGTAAAAATTCAGAATGAAGATGAACAGGAGAAAGAAACACCAGTTGGCATTGCCTCTGTGTTTTTATACATTTTACAGTATAGAGTAAAATGTCAGTGAAAGTCCTTAGACAAGCAATCCTGCCCATGCAAGTTTGCTCCTGCTAACCCAGCTAGGTGATTTTCAGTAGCAGCAGCAGCGTTACTCTTCTCCAATATATTAAAACATGTTGGGGTCATAAAGCCAAGAGAACTGGGCGGGAGTAAGACGGGGGAGAGATGTCTCTGTGGTCCTCCAGTATTCCACTTTTTTCTGTTTTCTTTCCTTATTTTAAGGCATTTGATGCCTCAGATGAAGAAACCTCAGCCAACTGTCCTGGAGAACATCCAGGCTGTAAAGCCCCCTGACTGGGAAATGGAAAGTAGAAAACATGAGAGGCCAGAGAACATCCTTGCGTCCTCTCAGCTCACTGAACAGGAACTCAAGGCTCTGACAGCTCCTTTACAATCCATCCCTGAAATGGAATATGAAGCACCACCTGCCGACGCAGTGGGAAACCCAGAGAGAGCCATCAGGACCTCTGTGGAGCTGCTGCAGGATGCGAGGAACTTTGCACCAAGCTACGAAGAGTTTGACTACCCTGGGGAAGTCTTCACCATGCCAGGTCCCTATGAAGACGATACTTTCCAAAACATCGCTCTCTTTGAGAATTGCTCCCCAGCCTCCTCAGAATCCAGCTTAGACATTTGTTTCCTTAGGCCTGTTAACTTCACGTCAGAACCAGAGAGGACAGATCATGCCTTACAACCATTGCCTAAGAGCAGTACTCCTGTCAGCAGCAGCACTTACAAGCGTGAGATGTTCCACAGCAAAGGCAAGCAGCTGAGCAGGTCTCTGAAGGAGCTGCCCAGGAGCGCCGAGGGCGTGAGCTCCAGACTCTACAGCACACGGAGCAGCAGTGGGAGCCGGCTGCAGCAGAAGCAGGAGAGGAATGTCCAGCCTCACATGATCTCAGCCTCATCTCGAAGCTCCCAAAGGAGCTACTTCCCCCCACAGAGAGGAGCGGGTGAAAAACCAAGCTTTTTGGAAGTAAGGAGGCTTAAATAGGAGGAGGAAAAAAAAAAAAAAAAGCACATGGTGGTGCAGAAGCAGCGACAGCAGCAGGATAAAGATCTGAGATACAGTTAGGGCTAGCCAAACTAGCTTCCAAGTTCACACATTCAAAGCCCTCATTTGCATGTATGTGCCCAAGGGAGGGAACAAGACACAGGACAGCTCCTTTTCACACACATCTTCCCCAGGGACAAACATGGGCTTGAGACACTCAGCTGGCTGAGTGACAGTGAGAACACTTTTGAGAGGAGCTAGCCTCTCATGCATCTCTAGCTGTCACTGAGCTTCCCCCATGAGTAAATGTTCTACCTCATCAGGGTCATTAAGCGTGAGCAAAGCCGTCCAAAATGAATTCTAGAGGGTGGCACCCAGCTAAAAAGGTGACTTCTAGCCTTCTACAAGGAGAGCTGGGTGAAGAAAACAGACAGATTTAGTATCAGATCCTCAGCTGGCACAAACTAGGATGGCTCTGCTGAGCTCAACCCATTTATACACCTAAGGATCTGGTCCATTGGTTTTGTTGCACTTGTGTTTGTTGGTGAACCATTAAGCCTGAAAAATTGGACAGGGCCCAGCAACCATGTCCTCGTCCCTCAGACAGCCACTGACATGGCAGGGAGCACTCCAGCTCTTCAGGGACATCAGACCTTGCAGGAACAATATCTCTGTAGCTTCCAGAGCCTGCTCAGTCAGCTTTAGGCTTGTGCATTCAGACCCTGAATGGACATCCAGGCCCGATGACCTCCACCCTTCATTGAAAAGGGGCTGAGAATGCTGTGATGTGCTTAGTTGGCTCCCTCAGTGCCACCTGGAGAAACACCTACCTGTTCAAACAAGATAAGGTGCAGATAAGGCTGTAAATGCAGATGATGACAGAAGGAAATTTCCAACAATCTGACTGGAAAGGAAGTAGGAAAACCTCAAAAGAGAAGAAAAATGAGTGAGTGAAGGAGGTGATAGAATAGGGTGGATGAGGCAAAGAAGAGCCGTGGGGACACAGCCCACTCAGAAATAACACCCTGTGAGCTGCCTGGCACCCACATGCACACAGCTATGCGCCACAGCAGAGTGTAGATAGGGAGCAAGTCCCAAATCACAGGTCATGCTCACCCCCACAGAGAAATGGAGACCATTGTGCAGTGGTGGACATAACTGTCCCCAGAGCAATGCTGAGGGGAACTCTGCTCTCTCTTGAAAGGAGAAGAGAGATTTTAGTGGTGCATTTACCACAATGTGTGTGTGCTATCAAAGCTTCCTACACCACAGATGTAAGACCAGGGAGCAGCAGAGCAACAGAAGAGTCTTTCACATCGAATCAACTCAGGAAGCTTCCCAGTCCTGGGGTAAAGAGCTCATGAGCAAGAAGGGGTTGGGAAGAACCTGCTCCTTCAACTCCTCATGCTGGCTTGCACCCTTGTTGGAAAAAGAAGGGGCTAGTAAGACCACCTAAATCAAAATCTAGCAAGGAAGGCTCCAGTTCCCTCTAAGAGTGCTTCTCTCCACTCCTCTGCCAATGCCTCAGCTTCAGAGCCAGCAACAAGCTCTATGCAGAGGTACCAATGCTGCTGAGGCCCGAGTGATGTGTTGTCTCCCAAACTTGCCAGCACCTCCTGACCCACCAAGTCCCTCCTAGCAGAGAGTGAGAGTGAGAGAAAAAGAGAAGGGGACAAGGATGTGAGGTTGCAAATGCTGGTTAAATTGTCTTTTCCCTTTTAGGAGCTCCATGCAGAAGACAACACCAGGTTCTGCCAGAAGGATGACAATGAGCAAACATCCTTCAGCGACCACAACCCACGGCACGAGCCCAAAGGGGGTTTCCGGAGCTCCTTCCGCAAGCTCTTCAAAAAGAAATAAGCAGCCCCAAGAAAGGCAGGCCACAGCCCAAGTGCGACAGTACTTCCCTTGGTCCCTAAGAGTGGAGACAGAGAGCAAGGTCCCGAGATGTCCCCTGACTAACATAATAGGCGGAGGGGTGGGGAAGAAGACTGTCACAAATGCATCTTGCTCTTCCTAGCACAGGGGAGGGCCAGCCTATGGGTTGAAGCAGAGCTCAGCCAGCAGATCCAGTAAGCAGAGGAATTTGCTAGCTTTTACTCTTGCCTGACTTAATTTTCTTCAGAGTTTTGGAAAGCTTGGGCCAAATCCCTCTATGTTCTCTTCCCTCTCATCCCTCCACAACCGTTCTTTTCTGTCATACATCTTCACTCTTCCAAATTCTAGCCAGGTCTCATTCAGGCTCACCCACAACAGACAGGTTGACCTTGTAGCCTTGGCATCACGGCCAGAAGTCTAAAGTTCTCTTCTTTCCTCCACTTCCTGAAGAAAAACCACTAACAAAGATGTCTTCCAGAAGGCCAGCTCACAGCACCCAGCTGGTTTGAGAAGGTGTAATAAGCATCATCTGAAGCACCTGGACTTTGTTCTGCTTAACCAGCAGTGTCTTCTCTTTTGGACTGAAATCCTCCTCCACCTTTTAATCAACATGCTGTTTCTCAAACTGCCTCCTACTGTACAAATCTCTGCTCTTGCTGTTGGAATTGCCCAGGTCTCCACACAGGGGACACAGGCTGAGCACAGGGCCTGTCACAAGAGACAAAGACTCTTCTAGACACTACACGTACCATGGATCGATGCAGATATCAACACGGTCGACTAGCATCGTGGCTCCTGGTCTGCAGTACATCTTAAAACACTCTTGACTAGCTCTCTTTGACCTGACACCACTTTACAAGCCCCAGCACACGAAGCACCCTGCTTTGGAGCAGATCTTCCAGAAAAAAAAATTGAGACACTAGGGCAGGAAAGCTAACAGTGCTCCACTTTTGAAGTCACAGCATTCCTTCAGGAGCAAGGACACTCTTCCTCCCACAACAAAACCACGTGCATGTCACATCCACATCTCAAAGGACAAACCCTTAGCAGTATTCTTCTCTGTGTATGCCTACAGATTCTGTTAAAAAATACAACAAGGAAAGGGAATCAAAGCCCTCTGTCTTATAGCTCTCCCACAGTGCATGCCATCTGCTTTCTCCTCCTCTGCTGGAGGAGAAGAGGTGGCTGGAAAAAGGGTAATTTCAGCTAAAACAAAAATTATCTCTTATTGCAATCAAAGTTTTCTCAACATTTCAAGAAAGTGACCACACTAAAACTTCAGGGATTGAAATGTTTCAGCCTATGTCCGCCCAATAGACTTTACTGGGCCCAAACTGCTCCCAGAAATTGAATTCACTTTCTGAAAGGCAAGAAGAGGTCCTCATGGTTTTTCCTTTATCTTTTGCATTTAAAAACAAAACAAAAAACAAACAAAAACCTTCCCAAAATAGTTCGAAGTTTTTAATTACGGAAAGAATTCATTCTCTTTCCCTCTCCTGCACATCTTCATTATATTATGAGTTCTTTGACCTCTCCCAGCCACAGCAGTTCCACACTGACTACCCACTATATCACCAGGATCCTCCTAGGACTTTTACAGGTCTCAGCACACAGTGCATGCACTAGAAAGAGAGATGTAAGAAGAGACAGGTTCTTATAACTGAACCGTCATCAAAGCCTGTTTGTTTTGCAAAGAAACAGTTAGAACTGCTGGTTATTATTTCTATAGACAGGCCTACTTGTTTGTCCATGGAATCAGAGTTTTATTGCTATGGATGGGTCTCCATTTCTACCCTGCCCTGTCAAGATGTAGGCAAATATTTCAGGAAAGGGAATGAGGAAAGGAAGAAGGCAGACAGAAGGCTGGAAGAACGTGAGCAGATGCATGCGTAGTCTAGGTAGCTAGATAAAAGAATGAGGTGATGAGGCAAGCATGGCCAAGTGCAACTGCCCATCTCCACCCACAGCATTCAACTACAAGCTCTGGGGATGCATACTGTGCCTATGCCTGTGCCAGTAAGTGGCTCTCAAATCCACTTTGCTGCCCAAGCCACAGGCAGCTACTCAGAGGCCACTGATGGGAACGGCTACACATAACTAGTGTAGCCTGACTCTCCCTTTTCTGTACAGACAAAAGCAAAGCAATTAATACTTTTTGTGACACCTGACACCCCTCACGTCGGGGATGACTATACAGTGCTAGATACTGTTTAAAAGAGATGGTGGAGACCCTGGTAATCATGGCACGATAAGAACATCCCAAAGTATTATTTGGAGTTTACACTTTACGCCTGTAATGCACTAATTCTCTCACGGGCTCTGATTCTTGTGTCTTTGGGCAGCACACAATGAGATTTCTATTCCACATAGAACAAACTTACTCCTCCACACTTGCCAGGCAGTTGTCAGGGCAAAACAGGGCAATGAGGAAAATCTATGCTCTAAAGTTGTCTGTGTAAGAAAATCCTTCCAAAGTGGCAGACCCTTGCTTGTAAAATGCATATGGATTTTAGCTTCTGTTTTAGTGACTTAAGGCATGGTCAGAATTGATGGTTGTTATTCCTGATTCTGTTTGAGTTCTTACTTACAGATCTATACTTATCATTTGAGATATCCTGAGTATTTCCTTGTAACTGCTCAGAATCTATAAAATGTAAATAAAACAACTGAATGATGCTCAGCACCATAAAAGAAACACAGCCTCTTCCAGGATCAAACCCAACTTCACCTTTAGTACATGTGCGCTCTGAATTATTTTAATTTCTGTGCCAAATAAATGTTGCTTTTAAATAATGCTGTTCTCTATTTTTTTTTTCACTCAGCTGTAAGATTGCATCCATTAAAAAGAGAAATATACCTTTCCTTCGGGCCCTTCCTGAGGCAACATTACTGACAAAACTCCATTCCTTTGTGCACGCAGTCTCGAAAGGAGACAGTCAGTCTCCATACACCTAATTTCAAGATTGTTACCCAGCACTCAGCTGAAAACCCTCTAAAGCTTCTGGTCAGGATCTGATTAATCCCATTTGTTGGTGCAACCCTGAATGACATTTCTTCAGTGCCACTCTTCATCTCTTTCTGCTGCTTCTGTAACAGACACAAGAGCCTTCACAAAAGAAATCCCACAGGCCTCCTCCACTGCCATACACACCACTGTAATTTCAACTACCCATCTCAGTAAGAGATCTTAGTGTAATCCTGTATATCCCAAGCTGCAGTGTATCATGGCTTCCTCTGTGTTCCTAAAGTCCTTTCACCTCAATACAGGTTATGCAAATAGTTATTGGTAAGCAACATTTTCCAAAGACAACAGTTGCTTTTTTTCAGGCTGTTCATTAAGTATTTGGACTCTGTTCAAATCTGAACAGGAAAGAGAGCTAGGATACACACACAGCACCATCTTCAATCTCTTTGTGATTCAACGTGGAGACAAGATAGAAGCTTTTATATGAAACCAACGAAGATCTTCATACAGTAAAACAAAACTGACAGTATTTACCCATAGGCTGCAGAACCTGTGTAACAGAAAGCCACAGAGCTGGAGCAACACCTACAACAAAAAATCCCGTAGCAGAGAACAGTTAGAAGATGCCACCACCACCAGGAAGCCATTCTCCTGCTGCACACACACCTTGCCTTTTACTCCATAGAGTTCCCCTGCTCTGAAGTTACTGTGTATTTCACAGTTTTTCTTGCTTGAACAACACCTAGGTTTGAAGCAGACTCACAGCTGTCGTCAATGTAAAGCATGCAGTATTAAATTTAAGGCAGACCACCTCACCTAAGACTTTCAATGTACCTTACATATTCTAAAGTGTACACTTCTAGGAGTACATAAGGCCCTTTTATTATTTTTAGAACACGTGTTTTAGTGCCAAAAGGTAACAGCCACTATTTAATTTTCACTTGAATGCATTCTGAAAACCAGACACAGCATGCAAAGATCCCCTTCAGACAATGAGGTACACAGGCCATCAGACATGCCCAAAGAGATTTACTTTACTTGTCCTGGACTGGTGCAGCTTTTAACATTCACTGATTTTGGCAAGTAACCATGTCATTAATCAAAGAAAAATGGACACAGATGCTGGAGTAAATAAATATACTGGAATCCAAGGTTCGTTCTTATGAAAAGAACAACAACAAAAGGATAATTCCCAAGTAGATTTGAGTAAACTTTTCCAAAACAAATCCAATGACATGCACCTTCAATTCTCTACCTTCCTTTATCCTTTTTAACAATATCACTGGTGTTCTTTAACGAGAGGCACATTTGGCAGCTACTGAAATTGTCATACATCTGGCACTTTGCACACCTTTCACTCTCTCAGGTACCTGGTATATCATTTCCCATTTGCTTGCTAGGAAGTCAAAAGAAGCGACTCTACTTTGTTTGCCTGATATTGCTGCAGAGTTGGCTACTTAATGCACTGGTTTTTATTAAAGGCAAAAGGGATACTTGCTCACAGTTGACAGAAAAATGCACTTAATGTGCTTTCAATGGAAATTAAGGTCTGGGATTTACAAACCAGTTTAAAAGCACTTTAGGCTTACAACAATATTGGGCCATATGTTTCTCTCCTTAGGGAACAACAACTGTAACATCTCCAGCTCACCCATCATCTAGGTGCGGGAACGACAACTCAACAACTAAAAAAGGGTATTTCAAGGCAGCAAAGACCAGCAAGATTTTTCAAACTTTAAAATACCATCTTAAAACATTGTTCTGACTAAGCTGCATCTTCCTGTCTGGAAAAGACATAAGCGTTCAAGAGATAGACAAGGAAGGACCTTTACATGCTGCAGCTAAGCACACTGCTCACAGCAGCAAAGTTTTAAGAAACATTTTGTTTCACTTGTTTTTAATTTGTAAAATAAACATTCATGAACGGGGCGTTCTAGCAGAGCTGAAATGGCAGTAATGCTAGAAATACCAGCAGTAGAGGCTGCCTTGAAAAAATGCCACACCTCACAACTGGACAACAGCCACAAAGTGAACTCATGCTTCTTATAACGCAACGCAGCCTGCTGGGATGCACATTTGATCAAGCAGCTCTTCAGCTTGAATAAAAACTCTCCCTTGTGTGCAACAAAATAAAACCCTCTTATCATAAGCACTATAGTCTACTGACTTCAATAGTAACACAACTACTTTTGAATCAAACCCATAAGAGAAAAATAATTACACATCCAGTGACTGTCAGTCTGAACCCCAAAGGATCTAAATCCCATGCACTAGCATAAATACACCCTCACCTCTCCCTCTCTGATTTAAGAGTCATACTACAGAAACAGGTTTGAGATGGCTTCCTGAGAAAGTAAATGCACAGTGATTGCACTATCAGCACTCATCAATTTCCAGAGGGTTTCTTTGAGCACACAACTATGACGTCCTGCGTAAGAAAATGAACAAACTCAATTGTGGCCCACTGATGCACCAGATTACACATGGAGACTTTGAGGAGATACAGCACAAATGAAGTACCACACCTCTAAATTTCTTCTGACCACTCCAACTACTTAAACACTTCATATTTTTAAACGCATGCCTACACTATTAGCTGCTCTTTCAGCCAACTTTTACCCATGTGTAAAGCACTCCAGATATACAGCAACTCACCTGAGCCACTGACTAGCCTTCAAGCAAACATTTCTTTATCCAGCATGTCGTCACACCAGACCATTCCAGAGTCATTTTAGCCAACAGCCACATAACATCATTAAAATGACTTCATTTTCCATGTGAAAAGTATTGTCAGTAAAGGAAACAATAAAAAGTTATTGTAGGTTAACTAATTATTAACACAAAACTGCCATGAAACAAATCAGAGGCTTAGAAGTTGTATTCAAAACTCCCACCCTAAATGCCATAGGTTTGGTTCTTGTTCCTTCTTGTCTGTAGCTGAGTCAACATGATGATTAGTGCACTGCATGACTGACCTGTTCTGTTGGGTTCCAAAGTGCTAAACTGAGGTTCTTGCATGATTACCATTATTGCCTACTGTCCAAGTACCCCACCAATACAGGAATTTTATCCTCAACTGCAGGGATGCAAGTCAGCATCCTGCCCATTTTCAAAGGAAAATAGAGGCCTACAGACAGCCAAGAAGCCTGTTGATTAACAGGCTCAATGTGAGGTCCTCCCTTCTAGTAGGACCTCCTCACCAGCCGAACATTCCTTCTGCCTGATCTGCCTTGACTACTAAATAGCACAGCAGGAGACAGATCAGAAAGTCTGAATTTAAGGAGCTTTTCCTGATAATCCATGGATGTGCTAATAATTTATATGACGTTTTCAACATTATGTTCATCAGGTTGTTCATATACAAAGAACGAATAATCTAAATTCACTTCCTGTAGGCTTGAGTGTTTCCTCCAAGCTCCCATGTAAGAACACTCTCTTCTGAAGCCAAGGTATAGAGATCTTCATTTTTCTTCTTTTGCCAGAAAAAATGTTTCAAAATAAAATTTAAGACATCAAAAAAAGAACACAACTGACACATTACAACATTTGTCCGTGATGAAAACTGCCATTTTTGTTGATGGGATCAAAACACTTTCTGAAATGTAAAGACCACACAGAAAGATAAGGTGCATTGATCAATGGCATTGCAGAAAGCACTGAAGAGGTAAGCTTTATCACCAGTCTACTAACATCATCCCTAATGACAAAGCTTTCCAAGATGCTGAAATGTATTCTTCCAAAGATACAAGACAGAATTTTACTTTGAATTTTACTTTACCCACAAGCCTTATTAACTGAAGATGAGATACTTCACAAACATACTGTAATGGTGACTATAGAGCTTTTCTTCAACAGCTGGCATGCATTACTGTATTGTCTAGAGTTAAAAAACAGTGCACAGGTTTATGGATAATCCATGTCATGATACTTATGCCAATACATGTTCTGTCATGTCCATTTCAGACACAGCAAGCTTCTGTAAAGATTAATATAAGTTTGAATTTCCCTAATATGTGACAAACAAGAGGTCTGAGGAAATCTTACATAATAATTCACTTTGGGATTAAGCTATCCTCTGAGACATTACTTCGATACACATGCCAAAACCAACTTCTTTTTAGACTCTTATATCTGAAGTACACAGACTGAACTAGGAAAAATGTACCACAAGATGTGCTTTCATACCCTCCAGTGCTTAACTAAAAAAAAAAAAAAAAAGAGTTGTAATTTGTCCAGGTAATAATTTAACATATGTCAGCCAAACATCTTTGCATCTTTATTTCAATTAAATTAAAAACAATCTGCAAGTATATTTATGCAACATTCACTATATACACATGATTTATGCAACTGCAAGGCAATTCTATGTATGCTGATTAATCTATTGTTAGTAAAACATGACAATAGCTATGGAAGTTGGCCAGTGAGTGCTCTTTCTCACAAGTGACTCTTTTCATGGCATGACCAAAAAAATAGCTACTAGCCATGAAATGGATTATCAGTAAACCTTAAAAAGAATGACATAACCTAGCAGAAATTAACAGTCTTCTAAATGTAGTAGTATATTTATTTCAGATGATAGTGCTGCCTTTTAAAAAAAAATCTGCTGTCATTGTAATGATGTAAGACTTCCATCTGCTCTATCTAAAGAAAGCAGTAATTAGACATTATGCTTTCTGGCAAAAATTTATTTTTGAACTGGCACCACAATATTTCAGAAAATAATAATAAAGTACCTCTTTGGTGAAGCCTAGGTACCCCCTACTACTCATCGTAACAACTTGTAAACAGGACCGCAATACAGTGCTACGCCTTGAAGTCTAACTCAGTTAGGTACCACAGATCTTCCTCACAGTCCTTCTCACAATTTTAGGAAAGTATTTTAAAGCAGGGAGTAAAGCAAAAGAAAATTAAGAAGGATATAAAGTTCCCTGTTTGAGATTTAAAAAAAGTGCATAATGTTTTCATTCCAAAAACTGTGCCACTGTATGGAACTGATGGATACAAGACTGTTTTCCTTCCTGTACTGGACATTATAGATCATTACACAAATACAGTCTCTGCTCATTGGCCAAAGAAGTTCCTCAAGTCTGTTTTCTGGTACAATCAGTTGTCCAATTATCTTAGAACAATGTCCCGCATACTAAAACAAGAATAGCAAGTTACCCAGTTTTTCCACTCGAATGTCTGTTTTTGCAATTCCATTTCTGTACACTGCATTTCCAATTTACTGGAGAGTTTTTAGTGTTTGGCATATACACATCCCAACTCCTTGGCACCACCAGGTTCAGTGCATCCATTGCCAGCAACAGACGTAGCACCAGGAAAAGGCAACTCCCAGCGCAGGGGACAGTTCAAGAGGAGTGGGCATTCTGCAGCAAGGGCGGTCCGTCTCGATGTATTGATGGGTGTGTGTGCTCCCTTTTGTAAGTTTTTGGAGGAAGCTTTGGGATATGTTGAGAAGTGCTTTGTCGTGGAGGAACAGGTGGTCCAGCGACAGAATGGAGGTCCACATCTTGTTGTATCAAAGGTGGTGAAGGAAGATGCCTCCGTGCTACATGTGGAGAAGGTGTCTGAGGGGGAGGGGGAGTAAATGGAGAGGGACTGTTTGGGAAAAAGGTGTTACCAAGTTCGCTTTTTCTCCCCAGAGGTGGAGGTTGGAGGTGTAGTGGTGAACTAGAGAAAACATCTGGAGTTCGCACAGGTTCTCGTGGTGGTAACACAGGAGGGCTTTCAGGGGGGTCAGAGATGCAGGTCCGGTCAGGTACCGAGTACCTTGGTGAATACACTTTAGAGGTTGGTTGCCTAGGAGGGATTGCTGGCGGGCTGTCCAGGTGTGCAGAAGTAATCTGAGGTACACAAACATTTCATTTAATACAAGTTTTAGAGTGGCAAAGAACAAGACCCTGGGGTGAAATGGAAGCAGAACTCTTGCCCTGCAGATTGATCTATCCAGTTAAGCAGAAGACACAGCAAGCAAGTGTGCAATGAAGATGGGGAGTAGTGAAGCAGTCCCTGAGAAATGTGTTTCTCAGCATGATGCACGTAGAAAAGACAAGCAGACTGGATGTGCACCAGGGGAGAGCATGGGTGTATCAGTACATGAGTTAATAGCTAGGGATGCAGGGGATGAAGATGGATGGAAAGGGAAAAAGGCAAGCCAAGGAATGATCAGAGCAACATGCTGGTTCCAAATCTGCCTGCTGGGTAGGTCTAGGTATCTTCCACTGCCTTCCCAGTAACAGGCACCAAGGATGGATAACAGCACCAGATATTTCTCTAAGAAAATGAGGAACAAAGACGGGCAGACGGTGCTGAACAGAGGAAAAAAATAAATGACACTCAGAAGATAGAGCTAAGTAGAATGATTGAAGTGAATGGTTCCCAAGCTGCAGTTCACAATCACAGGGTAATTAGTCTCCATGACCCTAACATGTCCATAATGTTTTCAACTGCATTTTGATAGGAATGCGACTCATTAAAGTCTGCTGGCGCAGTCACCAGTCTGAAAAGGACATCTTGCTTTAGAGATACATAGAAGCTCTCTAGAAAGTCAAAAGACATATATACTACAATGTCATTTTGAGTGGGGTCTTCAAATGTATCTAATTCTCTACAGACATCAACCAACTCCCACTGAAATCAACAGAAATTTAATGCTGTCTAAAAGAGAAGCTAGACTGGCTCCCAAATGCAAAAGGAAAAAAGTAGCAATGGCTCAAGCAGGCAGGAAAATAGGACAGGCAATCAAAAATGAAAGCAACGAGCACCACAGCATCCAAAGTCAAATATTCTACTGAATTATTTCAGGTGACTAAGGAGCGTTTATCACATTCCAACATTATTATTCTTCAGTTCTTTAGCCCAAACTATACAACCCAAAATAATCTTATACAACAATTATGGCCAACAGAAACACCTGTCTGAAGCTTTAAGTTCTTATAAGGGCTGATTCAAATTGAATCAGCAGGCATGGTAGTGATGCTGAGCTCTGCAGGCCTGAAATACATGGTTGCTTACTGTTTCACAAACAGTACGTGCATTTTTGAACAGCTATCTTAAAAAGTTCTCTTTTTCCTATAATAGTCTCCTATTTTCTCCTAGAAAAACGCCCTTTTAAGCTGTAACTTACTTTTGATGGGGAGGATTCAGCTGGGGCAGACTCTGGTCTTCTTCGTGGAGGAACTGGTGGGGGAACGTGAGCTTCATCTGAAGTTTTGGTAAAGTTTATGGATGACACAGAAGCAGATCCTGGTGAACACAGAACAAAAATCCTCAACAATGAGTTTTTGTTCAATACAGCCTATTTCCTTTATCATGCCAATAAAGCTGCTATTAAAGTCAGTGTACCTTTACTTCAGTAAATTACTTGTTCATAAAAAGCAGTGTGAAGCGAGGTGTTAGAAGAAATATACCACTGAACAGTCATCTAACTTGAAGATTCCCAACTGCTTGTCTGAACTGCAATAACCTCTCTGACCATCAATTATTGCACTTTTGTAAGTAATCCCCAAGACCAAAACCCACATCACAAAGCTGTTCTTGTATCACAGCAGCACTAAAACCATATCCTGAGCTTGCACCTGATGTGTCAATCCAACAGTGAAGAAATATTTTCTTATGAAGAAACATTCAGGAAGCCAGCCTGGACTCAGCAATGCCACTGCACTGCTAAGCAACTTCTGTTTTTATCAAGTTACTTCACCTCTTTTGGCAACCTTCTCAACGTGGGACTAACCCAGTATTTCCTTTGAAAGCCCTCATACATTACAGGGCGCTGCGTCCTGTAAAAATTACTGAAAGCACACCATAAAATATGCAACATATTGTGGATTGCATGCTGGTGAAGAAAGAAGAAAAATAGCGTGATAGGTTTTGACTGATTTAAAGCAGGCCAACACACATTTTAAGTTATTCAGGAAAACCACTCATGCGCCCTGAAACTGATTTGTAACGGCAGGCAGCAGACTAAGACACCTGCAAAACATTCATGCCCCTTCTCACTAGTCAACAAGAACACTCACCAGGTACGTATCTGGCAGCAAATGCTACAATGTTGGTTTGGGACATACAAAGAAGATGTCTTTGTTTTAACAGTTTCTCCAAAGCCATGTAACACCCAACATAGCTAATTCTGTCCAGTTTCTCCCTTTACAATAAGAACTACTAATAAAAATGTAGCAAAGTGCACTGAAAGATTTTCCTGCTGCAAGGAGACAAAAAGTGACTACATTTTTATAGTCACTTAAGAAGACTAAGCATGGTTTTACCTGCTTAAGATAACAAAACCTAATACATAGCCTTTGTAGACCATCTATTATCACCTACTTGCATGAAAAGGACTTGAAGGATCTGAGTCAAAGACACTACAGGCGTCTGTAGTACTTGAAGTAGCAGAAGCAGGGGGTGGGGTCAAAGGCGTTCGTGGAGAGTTTGGTGCAGATGCTGTAGCTTCCGTCTCACTCTCTGGGATGCGGCTGTAACTGATTTTTCTTGGTTCCTGCTGCAGGGGTGTAGGATGTCTCATGGTACCCGGCCTTGGATTAGATGGCCGAACACCTGGGGACTTGAGAGGATAGCTGTACTTTTTGGGCTGAAAAAAAAAAAAAAAAAAAAGACAAAAAATACATCAATAAACTGAAAATAAATAAAAAAAATATTACTGGAACATAGTTTTACATTTATTAAGTTAGAGACCCAAGATGAATTCCATCTTTGGAAGACAAACAGGAGGGAAAAGAATACAAATACTAACAAATCTTGGTGGAGGCTTCACATTTCGTGGCTCTATCTCTAGTGACTTGTTGAACAGATAATCTGTAAATTCTGTCTCCATGCTGCTGCCCATTGGATTCAGGTTTTCAAAAAATCTCTGAAATACAAGAAGGTAAATAAAAATCACATCACGTAAAATATACAGTGGAAGCATCACAGAAATAAGTGATCCCAGCTGTTCCACAGAAAAAACACTCAGGTCAGTACCGAGGACAGATTTTTAAGTTACAAGTTTAGTACACTGCCAGCACTCTGACATAGTTAGCACTGTGCAGAACTATCTGTGCTAGTACCCTAAACATTTTTTTCAGTGCAAAAATTAGAACAGGTTGGTCCAAACACATTCAGAAGAAGCTGTTGTACACAGTCCTTCTCTACACTGATTCAGGGCAAGACTGCTCTCTGAATGATTTTGTTAAACTCCAAGGAGGAAACATAGCAAGAGATGTTGCTGAGTCTCTTAAGTCCTATGGTTCTTTGAGAGTACAATGCTGTGAGCATGTTGAAAGAAAAAGAAGAAAATAAAAGAGGATTGCTTCGAGATGAGCACCACAGATCAAGCAGCACAAACACAACCTGAGACAAAATTGTGAGCATAATCACCACCAATACATGAAGTAAACGCAGTGCTGTCAGGTAAACTTGTAAATGTAAAGGAAATAACAGAGGAAAAAAAAGACAACTGGGCTGACTGCAAGCACGCGACTGACTAAGGACAATAAGAACCTGGTATTTTCTGTTCCTCTTTAGAACTGACCAGGATTTACTGACCAGAACTCCAACAGCTGAAATTAATCCCCCAAATCCCCTCCTCCTTCCCCCTGAAAAAAAAAACAAAAAAACCTGCAAGCACTGAGATTACTTCCCTTCTTACACACTTGACAGAGATTTTAACGTGGACCTTTTGCTCATTTCTAAGGCAGTCCATCCTTATGGCCTATCAGCTGACATAATCACACACAAGTACCTCAGTGTGAAGACACATGGAAGCGATGTCACTTACCCTAATGTCAAATTCTACTCTTAAACAATATGGCTGGTTCTGGTACTGCTGTATCTCTCCGGTTATTTCAGCTACTTTTCTTCTCTTGCTGAAATTTATGAGTTCTTTTCCATGTCGCTTTAGAAATTCAGGGTTGCCTTCTTCTGTCTTTAAAATGTTGGTTAAGTAAATTCCTGAGAAGAACACAAAAGAATCTAAATATGTAGTACAGAATAGAGAGGAAGGAAAACGGATGGAATATAAAGAATTCTTAAATAACAATTTCTGTATTTTAATTACTTAGAAAAATTCTCAGTTGGGTTCAGTTAAGACTCAGAGCTCATTTTCAAAGCAATAACTTAAATATGTTAATGTTCCTTCTCCTGAAATCTGCCTTTTACATCAAAATCTTAAAGTCATTGCATCTTTCCACAGTTCAGGAATGTCACACAACTGAACATTACTACCATTTTGCAATACCAGAGTACAGTGAAGTGCATTCTCTGAACTATTCTGCCTAATTCAGCTCTACTACACTAGAGACCCCAGCTAACCTCAAAAAAAATATCTGAATGTTTTATTCTTCTGTTCCATTCCTTCCTTCCTATATACATCAAATTGTGATGTTAAAAGGGAAAAGAGATCTCTCAAGTCCATGAATGACCTATGGAGAACTGCCATTATGACCCCTCTGAGTATAGCTTAGGAGAACTATAACTCTCCACTTGTGGTCCTGCTAACCTAACCTATTTATCTCTGAAACAGAACAGAAGTTTTCTTAGTTGATCTCATCTTTTTTCTGCAGAACTCTAGAGTATGTCTTCCCAAAATCGCTAAAAAGCTACAAAAGCTATTAAACGATTTTCTTCCAGTTTTGGCCTGACATCTATGCTGGACAAGAGCAACATAATGTGAGAATCAGAAATGATCAGCAACAAATGTCCAAGCAGCTTGCTACAGAACAGAAATGCTATTTGCATAATTCTTTGGATGTGGTGAGTATTAATATTTCTAAAAGTGTCCATCTTCCACTTAAGGCAGTTATGATCACAACACAGTTCAAACTGCATTTGAAGTAAAAGAAAAAAAAAAAGAACACAAATATAAGTAACATATTCCAGATAAACTTATTTTTCCCACAAATAACATCTGCAACTAATAGTCAATTTAACATTTCTTTCACATATTAATCACAATTAATGATTTCACTTACAGTCAGTCCTGTTGCTAGTTTAAGCAAGCCAAGGAAAATGCTTTGATGTCTGAGCAGCTGAAATTCAAANAGGACATGCTTCACACAGGCTTCTAGTTAGCTAAGGTGTACTGCATTATCCTTCCATGCCAAAAATAGAAAACATTTCACTGTACCTCAAATGTGTGATCCAACCTATACACTGCGGCAGAGTTCATAGCACTGACAATCTCAAGGACGCCATTGAAGTTGTTTAGCTCTTGAAAAACTTGCAGGATTTCAATTATTCGGCTCACTACAATTACTCTTTCTTCCAGGTTTTCCGTTTCAACAATGCACCTAAATAAACAAAAACAGTTGGTTTTGTACTGAACTGTTCTTGAAGCTGGTAAAAGCAAATACTAATTTGCAACATAAAACAATACTGAGAGATGTATCAAATTATTCGACACAGTCTTGAACATTTTTAGAATAAGGACTGTTTCTAAGAATAAAGACTAAAAAGCTGAGATAACTATGGTAGAATACTCTCAGTGATCACCTGCAGCATCTAAACACTACTTAATCTAGAATTTCTCACAGTATACTTTTGAATGTACTCTAAATGTTCAGTAATGAAGTACGTGCAGATTTAAGAAAGTCACTTACTTTTCAAACCACAAAGTAAGATTAGTTGTATGCCTTATCATTTTGAGAAGATTGGGAGAATTAATTTCTTTATCTTCCTTCGTCCACACACTTCCAACTAGTTCAGATGGCTGCACAGCTCTAAGAAAGCAGACGCATGTATTAAAAAAATCTAATTACAAGTATGAAAGATATTTTTCCAACCCTTTTTACTTCCAGGGAATCTGAAATCAATACTTGGAACTGAATTCTCAAGGTATTACATCCGTGATCTCAGGCTCAACGTGTGACTTGGGTGAGTGGTATTTTTATGTTTGGTTGGTTTTTTTAGTATGTAAATATTTTTCAGTTTATATGGCTGTTAACCACATCTCTTCATCTAAATAGAGAATGAAGTCCACATCCCATTCTCCATAATAAGACGTGAGCTCCCAGCACCAGAACAACCTCTCACAGACATCTGATGAGATCTGACACGTTCCATACTTTATTTCACAAACTAGGATATGAAGAAAACTGATTTAATTCATGTTCATACTGCTCAAAGACTGATCTGCTTGGAAAGTATCAGGAGAAACCTGCAGCACAATGCAGTTAACAGTATGCATCAGATACTGCATGTTGACTTGGGGAGGGTGAGATTTGGCTTTTATAGAGTGGCTTTAAGACTTTTGCTTTCTGAAAAAATAACAAATTAATACACAACATTGGTAAAGTCCCTTGACCTACCATGGGGCTTCACAGCAGGGGCCTGCAGAAACAATTTCATGCTGGAGGACATTTTGTGTTTGTTTGTTTGTTTTCTGTCATGTGTTTTTCAATGGAAGAAAGTTACCTGTAAAAATCTGACTCAAGTAAAGTGAGCTGCCGAGCAATTTCTATTGGATGCAAAGTGAGCAAGTCAAAAGTCTCTGTGTGTCCTGGTTTGCTTATGTGCCATTCAATTGCAGGAGGTGGGCTTTCAAAAGTAATGTTGTGACTTGGCCCAATGGCTTGTGCCTGCTTTTTCCGGTTGATTATCTTTGTGATCGATTCAACCCATTTCTTCATTGCTTTGCCTAGCAGACAGAGACAAAACCACATTATAGTTATTCTTGCTACTGTTTTTCCAAAGATATCTGTATAACTGGAAATTTTCAGTGCAACTCCCTTCCCCAATACAGTAGAGCCATCCAATTCTTTAGAGTTGCATACGTGATATTTCCCCACATCTCTCAAAACTTTCAAATATATAAAGAAGAATCCCTCAACAGCCAATGTTAAGCACAACCACTTTATTTTTCTGACTTTATGATGAGTTTATGGAAAATATCTCTCTTTTGGCCAAAGTGTGCTTCTNCCACTTAAGGCAGTTATGATCACAACACAGTTCAAACTGCATTTGAAGTAAAAGAAAAAAAAAAAGAACACAAATATAAGTAACATATTCCAGATAAACTTATTTTTCCCACAAATAACATCTGCAACTAATAGTCAATTTAACATTTCTTTCACATATTAATCACAATTAATGATTTCACTTACAGTCAGTCCTGTTGCTAGTTTAAGCAAGCCAAGGAAAATGCTTTGATGTCTGAGCAGCTGAAATTCAAACCTGAATATCCTGTTAAAATTGACTTCTCACTACTGTTCACAATACTTTCCAAATGTTTACACACAGTACGCTCATTGAGAAACAAAGGTACATACCAAAAAAAGGCACACAAGGAGGATTAATGGACCTGAGTTTTGCCAAGTATTTCTTATAGTGATCCTCACTCAGTTCGTAAGCTTCTTCTAAAATCTTCTTCTGACGACTTGGAATTTGCTAAAGAGAGAGATGAAACAGGCTCCTTGTAAAGACACTGTAATGCCATAGACCAGCAACAACAATGACAGTAATGGTCTTCCAATGATGCTTAAATCAGTGACCATGAGGACAGTGCCCCAGCAACTCAGGATCTTGTTAAAGTTTTCTATCTGTCTTAAGCAAGGACTGATTTATTGCTTCTGAAACCAAGAAAAACAAAACAAAACAAAACCC